>VYZW01042801.1:0-21073 GCA_013401315.1 Balaeniceps rex | reverse complement strand
AACTCAAGATCTAATTAGGTACTAAAATACTTACAGTACATTCGAAAAGCTTGGAATATCTGATCTAATTCACAGGAAAGAAAATTCAGAAAACCCTAATTATTCTGTATATTTTATTCTCTGTATTTGTCACCTGCTTTCTAATGTGTATACAGTTTCTGAATTTTAAACACTGATTATATAATATATGTTTTCATCAGGGGAATGCAGCTTTTATTAGTAATTCTTTATTTATGTATTACTGAGTACACTGTTGCGGAACAAGGCTGCGACAATTACTGTCATAATACATCCCAAATTAACTTGGACTATAGTTCTTTCTTGTGCAGTGTTTTTCAGGCTTTAGTGTTAGTTTAAAAAAATAATAAAACCACGTATAGTTTTGAAGCTTCAAGAATTATGTAGGTTTTCTGTTAGATAAGTATTTTAGTATCACTGTCCCCAGAAGTAAGGATTTTAAAGCATTTAGTATTAGGTCTCAAGTTGCATGAAAGTTTGAATTAATTTAACAATGAATCTCTGGAAGTTTTATAGAAGTCTGAAAATATTACAGGGTCCACAAGACCTTCTTGTTGCATAAGCTTAAAAAAATGCCGACTTTTTGTTTCATGAACACTAAGCAGTAGAAACTCTATCTCTGTGACTGAGTTCTGTGGTAAGGAATCAAAGGAACTTTTTAATGATAAATCTTCCTGTTTATTCATAATTGTAAAATAAGCTTATGAATAAAATAAGAACTTTGTAATTGTACAACCACAGAGTTACACGTGTAGTTGCTGCTACTTTTACAAAGCTTTCCTCCACTTCATTCTTGAGTAAATAGTGTAGGTGAGCCCAGTTCAGTTTGGGCCATAGACCTGCTAAATTCTTAGAAACCATAGTAATAATGGGATGAGATAGCAGGATTGTTTTCCCTATAGATGCATTTTTATTTCTTACCCACTTTGTCTCCAGACATCTTTTTTCCAAGCAGCTGAACAATTCCAACTGTGTCTTGGCACCCTCAGGCGCTTTGGTGCCTGACCCATAAGCCAAGACCCGCCCAGGCAGTCCCAAAACTGGTGTCCATACTTTGTTGTTTAAGTATTGTGCATTTTTTTGCAAGGCCTTCCTTCTCCCTTTCTTTCTGGAGGATGTACTTAATTTTTTACATACTCCTAGTATACTTTTGTCAAATGGGGGGCTAGGATGGGAGGTGTTCAGCAAACACAACAATAGGTTTCACTGCTATGTAGTTTGTAATTTTCATAAGCTCAGCAAGCAGAGCAATAACGGGGCAATTTGTATTAGTTTTGACATCTGAAGGGAAAGCTTACTGTTTATGGTATATGCTCATATATACTTACTTTCTAAACCTAAACATGGGTCAAGAGTGGCCTAAGCAAGAGGCTGAAAAGCTGAGCAGACAGTGACCAGAAGATGGATTAAATAAGTGGAGGATTAATCTTCTATTTTTTTCCCATAAAGGATGATGATGGTGCTGGGGAGTAACAATGGAACTGGGACAAAGCAGGGGAAAATATAGAGATGGTTACAGAAATGGTGGTATTTTCGTCATCTTTGAGTACATTAAAACTAATTTGCATCAAGTATCATTTGGCAAAGCTTATGAACAAACTGTAACCAGCAGTCATAGATGCAGGTGCTGAAGATTAGTGTTACTATGATATGAAGGAGGAAAATGTTAAGGAGGCTGCATAGTTTGCTAAAGATTTGTTGACTTCTGCTAAATAAACCTACCCATAGAGCACATGGCTGGCAGGAGAATTACAGGAAGAAGCAAGGAGCTAAGGGAGCAGCTAGAATACAAGAGCAGTAGAGTTGCGACATCAACTTGCTGATTATAAAACATACAGAGGTAATGGACGGAAATAGAAGACAGAAGGGCAAGGAAAATGGAAATAGGTAGTTAGGCAGAGTGTGGAAAGGTCAGTGTGAGATTTTCAGGAGGAGTCTTCAGACTTGGGAGAAATTGAAGAAAAAGGACCCGAGAATCACAAGAACACCATGAAAACATCGTGTGTCTGGAGTTTCCTTGTTAGGAAAGACTGAACGGTACTTTTCCATTCATGCTCTTCTGTCTGCCTGGAGTTAAGGTACCGGTTGGGTGGTACATGCTGGACCGTGGTGATAGCGGGAAAGCGGAACGTATGACAGTATCAGTTTCCTTTGGCATAAATCAAGCTAAAACCATGTTAAATATGGTTAAAACCTGTAAGAATTGGGACATCTTAGAGCTATTAGAGAAGGAGGGCAAAAGCAAGGCAAGATAATGCCACAGTCAACATGTTGGTTGGGATTAGGTAATAGAGAAACATTGTGGTTTATGGCTGTTGGGAGCATTCATGTAGAAGGGACGCTGGGTGGACGGTCACCACTGGAGTCCCAGAGGATTGATTCTGGCAGGCTGACAAGATCTCTAGACTGAGAAGCAGGAGAAGACTAGAAAAAACTTGCCTAATCTTCCTGCCTACAAAATCATAAATAAAGAGGAACATCAAGTGTACTAGGATAAATCAAAGGGTGTGAGGGAATATAAGATGCTAACAAGGGTAGAGATGGTGGTACTGATAAATGCATAGCAAGTAATCAGGTACTAAAGTAGTAAAAACTAATGTTTTAAATAGGGTGTGGTCAGTGGGAAACAGCTGGATGCCTGGTTAGCAGTGGGAGAAGGCAGGAGAACAAACAAGCTACAATTATTGAGGCAGCCTGTGAAACAAGCTTTTGCACAGATGAAAGAAATATGGTGGAACAGTTGTGACTGGAACACTAAAACTGGAAATACTCTTGTCAGAAAAGATAGGTAAAGTGGTGCAGTCACATTGTGTATTACTGATATGAAAACCTGGGAAGAAGGGAGATGAAATAACATGGATAAAATGCTGTCTATGGGTCAAGACTATTCTGAGAGAGATGTTTTAATGGAGGCAGCAATGTTAGGTTTGGATATGGACAGGACAATCTTTGGTGTTATTGGGGAGGGGGATCCAGATGGAATTAAATAGTTGCTGCACAAACAAAAGTGTGATGCTGTTTTCAAGACGTTTTTGATAAGTAATGAGTATCTTGCTCTTTTCAAAATACATGCGTTTGGGGCTTTTTTGTTTGTTTTGGGAGGGATTTTTTTCCTAAATAATCTTGGATCAGGAGATCCTTCAGATGAAATGGAAGGAAAAAATGTTTGCGTATAGATACAGTTTTACATAGTAAGAGGCATTTTTTTGAGAAAGTAAACTATTTCATCTAGAATAAAGAGGTTACAAATAGAAAGAAGGATGTGAAGGTCTGCCATTTATGTACCTCAGATGCAAAAAGCTACCTGAAGATTATATTTTAACAAAAGGGACAAAATGTTGACGGAAGTACTTAGGATCATACAATGTCTTAAGATGGAATGGACCTATAAGGATCATCGAGTCAAACTCCCTCCCCCTCACAGGAATACCTAAAACTATACCATATGACTAAGAACTCTGGCAGGCTTGGTGCTGTGACCGCTTCCCTGGGGAGCCTGTTCCAGTGACTGACCACCTTCTCAGTGAAGACTTTTCCTAATGGTTGGACTCTGATCTTTTGAAAGGTCTTTTCCAACCTAAATGATTCTATGATTCCAATGTCCAGTCTGAATTCCCCTGATGCAGCTTCATTCCATTTCCTCATGTCCTATCGCTGCTCAGCAGAGAGAGGAGATCGCCTCCCCCTCTGCTGCCCAGACGAGTAAGTATGTTGAGAAATCAAATAGCATTACATCGCAAGAAAATGACATCTCAGTGACCAGAAACCATAAGGGTGTAGTAGTATTTCCAGAGATTGAGTACAGAGATAGGGTCTGGCTAAAAAGAAAAAGCTATTAACTCTGTCAGCCATAAGAAGAAAAGGAAGGTAAAAAGTGTGGAGAGGATAAAGAGATTGAAATTTAGGTAGGCTCAAAATCGAAGCTGATATTTTATCATTGGGACCATGGTGATGTTATACATATGTTGAACACAGAGGCAAATCGAGGATATGCAATGGGAACGAATGTACGAAAATGTGGAAAAAATCTTTTACAAACTTAACGTGCTCAAGTCATGGATAATTCCCAGCTGAGTTGGATTAGTAAAGTGATTAGACTGAGGTTGACTAGTAAAGTGATAAAAGCTCTAATGTGATAATTTCAAATTAACATGGTATACTTACCCCAAACACAAGCTGCTTCTTGTACTTCTTAATCTCTTACCAAAGATTTAAGTATGAGATGGGGAGAATGAATTGTAGTTTCTAGAGCTGTCTTTTCCTGCTTTCATGTGGCAATAATGTAGTCTTTGCTCATGATATAAAATTCCATCAAAACCATTCATGTTTTCGTTGTTTCCAGACTGGATTAGTGTATCATTCGGTACTGTGTTTTTTTAGTTCAGTACTCATTATCTGTGGCAGCTCAAGCCTTGGGGAGAGGGTGTGGTACATGGTGGGCGGGACGATCTGTTAAGCTTTATGTTTTCAAATGTTGCATATGGAAGAACTCATGTACTGTTTAGAGTTGTGAATTTTAGTTGGTTTCTGCTGTAGTTCTATTTAACAACTTTCAAGGCAGGAATTTGAGGCTCAGGTTAAACTAAGACACCAGGTCTTATGTCTTTTGACTGTGTTGCAAATATTCTATAATTACATAGACTTTTTTATTTTAACATGATATTTATCTTGAAGATTATGAATGAGAAAGAATGCTCTCTTGGCAGTGCTGTCTTGCTCATTTTATTGACTTCTTGTTCTGTGATTAGATATTAGCTGTGCAGTAAGGTTAGGATTCTCATTTTCTCTCTAGTATACAACCCAAATTTTATTTCTTCAAGCATAAATCAGAAACACAGAATTCAGCAATTTTTTAGTAACTTATTTTCTATACTTCACTAGTAGGCAGAAATATCGGAGCTTATTTTTTCAACACATGAGAGAGTGCATAAACCATGGATTTTAATAACTTTTGCGTTCATTAGCATTTATACTTCTTAGGGAATGTGTAATATTCATATGTTCTACCTACATTTTCAGTTTTTGTTGGAACTCTGAACAGAGTACAGTATTTGTTTTGGGAAGGGAGAGAATTCTACTTGCTAATAGTCATATTCTCCTACAACATGTCATTTACATTAGGCTTTTTTGCTTAGAAAGTGTAGAAAAAATATGGCCACAAATTTTCCAATAAAATATGTTGCTTTTGAAAAACTGTTTTTCTTTGAATTCCAGTTTTTCTTTTGGAACAATAGGAATTAAAAAAAAAGCTAAAACAAGAACAAAACGTTTTGATTGACTTAAAACATTTTCTGCCTTCCATCTCCTGTTCTCCTCAGAAAATTATTTTGCAGGACATATTTTGGATTTTCTGGCTTTGCTCAGGCTTAGAGCGATTATTATTTTTAAATTTTCCAACTGTAGTTTACTACTTTGTCTGGCCTTTTAAAATGATTATCCAAGGAATTGGACAATTTTTCAGTTTAATTTTTGTTGCAACAGAATACAGAAAAATGTAATTCTGCATAGCATTAGAACATTTCAGCACAACTAAAACTGCAAAATATCATTTGTTATGTAGTTCGTCGTCAAGTAACATCTGTAATTAAATAATATTACTTTAAAGATTTTATTTTAATCTCCTTTTGGATTGCTTGGAACTGTGTAAAGGAATGCAATTTTGTTAGCCATTTTCTTGGGGTAGGTTTCTGGATAATCTCTAGGAACAGGTCTCTCGAGATAATTTTATGAGGGAGAATGTGAATAGGATTGAGTATTTTAAATATTAGTATTTAAAACTAGGAGGTTAAGCATGGATTTAAAGCCTAAATTATTGCTGCCTGTTGTGATTTTTTCTTATTAAAAGCCACCTAATAAATCCCATTAACATCAATAGCAGTTACAAGATGCTTAGCAGTTTAAATCACGTAACTGATTAATTTTACACAACTATTATTTGCATTATTGATACAGGTTGAGTAGCAAAAAGTTGGATTTAGAAAGAGAGAGAAAGAAGTGATCCTATCCAATTTTTCCTTTCGTTTGGGAATCTTTGCATTCATTTTCCATGCTGAGAAAATTCTGAGAACCTGTCTAGCTCCTTCTGTAAATCTTTGACTGACTTATATGCAAGACTTGGGTAGATGAATCACGTGAAGCCAAGTAATTTAACATTCCCTTATTTATACCTCTGGCCTTAAGTTTGGTAGTTTAGTGATGACTGGCATTTGAAGAGAGTTTCTCCCTTGTCTTAAAATTTCTACCCAACTTTCTGGCTATAGCTACCTTTAATATTATATTTTCTTTCTACTGAATTTTGATTTAAATAACTTCATAGTGGATTCTCAGAGAAAAAGTTAGTGCTGAAGCTGCTGCACTTTTGCTATGCATATTCTCTTTCAAAGGGTTTCAGAAGAAAACATTTCAACAATCCAAATCTCCACCAAAAGAAAAAAAAAGCCTGAATTGAATTGTATTCCAAGTCACAATAATTTATTCTATATTAGAACTGTGTTTCCAAAAGTATGGTCCACTATAATATGTTTGTCTTTCTCTCTCTTTTTAATATGAAATTTCATGCCTAAAGCACATCAATACTATCTTAGACAGGGAAAAACTAGCTAAAGGATTGAGATGCAAGGTCACTTTAATATTTGACACAGTTTTAGTCTCATAGAGTCATAGAATCGTTTAGGTTGGAAAAGACCTTTAAGACTATCAAGTCCAAACATTAACCTGGCACTGCCAAGTCCACCACTAAACCATGTCCCTAAGCACCACATCTACACGTCTTTCAAATACCTCCAAGCATGGTGACTCCACCACTTCCCTGGGCAGCCTGTTCCAGTGCTTGACAACCCTTTCCATGAAGAAATTTTTCCTAATATCCATTCTAAACCTCCCCTGGCGCAACTTGAGGCCATTTCCTCTCATCCTATCACTTGCTACTTGGGAGAAGAGACCAACACCCACCTCGCTACAACCTCCTTTCAGGTAGTTGTAGAGGGCGATAAGGTCTCCCCTCAGCCTCCTCTTCTCCAGGCTAAACAACCCCAGTTCCCTCAGCCGCTCCTCATAAGACTTGTGCTCCAGACCCTTNCAACTTGGTGTCGTGTGCAAACTTACTGAGGGTACACTCGATCCCCTCTTCCAGATCATTGATAAAGATAATAAACAGAACTGGCCCCAATACTAAGCCCCGGGGAACACCACTTGTGACCGGCCGCCAACAGGATTTAACTCCATTCACCACAAGTCTTTGGGCCCGGCCATCCAGCCAGTTTTTTACTCAGCAAAGAGTACGCCCATCCAAGCCACGAGCAGCCAGTTTCTCCAGGAGAATGCTGTGGGAGATGGTGTCAAAGGCTTTACTAAAGTGTAGATAGACAACATCCACCGCCTTTCCCTCATCCACTAAGCAGGTCACCTTGTCATAGAAGGAGATCAGGATAGTCAAGCAGGACCGGCCTTTCATAAACCCATGCTGACTTGGCCTGATCTTCTGATTGTCCTGGACGTGCTGTGTGTTGGCACTCAGGATGACCTGCTCCATGACCTTCCCTGGCACCGAGGTCAGGCTGACAGGCCTGTAGTTCTCCGGATCTTCCTTCCAGCCCTTCTTGTAGATGTGCATCACATTTGGTAACCTAACCTCTTATTCCTGTTACATGCATTTTGAAATTTGAATCTTTTCAAAGCTTTTTTATTTATTATTAGCTGTAATAAAGAGTTTTTACATAAATGTTTATTACATTTTCTTACATGAGGTAGTAAAAAGACTTGTAGCATATTACGGTGTAAGCTTACTGGCGTTTACTGTTATCTTTAATATCATTTCTCCATTATGTCAAGAATGCCTAAAATCCTGAATGCTTTGAATTTTTTTTTTTTTTAGGTTGATTAAGTCTAAGTAAATACTAAATCAGGATATACTTTGCATTTACAGGCACTTGCAGACCAATTTGAAAATGCAAATACGTCGGTATCTGAACGCATGAAGATTTTCTACTGTTGTCAGGTGCCTCCCCATTGGGCCATACAGGTGTGAAGCAATCCCATTTGAAGCTTTATTTAAAAGCCTGTGGTTCTTATTTTTGATACTGCATGACTCCAAAGTTAAGAGTGTGAGATACGATCTTGAGTTGAAACACTGTGGAAATAAAGACATAACCTAACAACACACCAGGCTTTTCTGGAAAGAAATCAAGTTCTACAGTGTTTTGCTTTCAGATGTCTTTTTCTGTCATGCACAGAAGTAATTGCTTGTAATGCAATTCTTCTTTACTTTCCTTTTTCCTTCAGTAAAAAATGGACCAAAACTTTCAAGCTTCCAACATATCTCCTATAAAAATAATCTTGCCACTGTCTTACCATTTATTACTGCTTTACTTATGCTACTATTACTTGCATCTTTCTCATCTTTCAACGATCACTCACTTTGGGTTGTTTTCAGGAAGTGGATCATGATCAAAGCAGCCAAATTAGGAGTCAAAAGTACACTGAAGAACTTCCCAAGCTGAGAAAGTTTTTATTTTCGAGACATGACCCTTTTTGCTATTGCTGACAGGATTTTTTTTTGCAAAACTACACTGTTTATCTTCACAATAAACTCTTTCTAGAAGAGAAATCTACGCATTAGAGTCTTATCTGATGATGCTCTATTTAAAAAACTTAGGAAAACTGTTTGCCTCACATACCTTCTAAGGTGTTCATGTTGTTTACTTTTAATGGTATTTTATTCCTTTTTCATTTCTAACCTCAGTGCATGTTGCTTTAACCAATCATATCTTCTCCTAGCATTCTCAAATTATTCCACACAACCTTTCAACAGGCACTTGCAATAAAACTAGCAAATGTGGTTTTCATTTCCAGTTGTCAGAGTGGCACTTTTCAATCTAAGCCAATTTTCCAAGCCAAAGATAGAAATACTAAAATAGGGATTTATAATGGAAGATGGCTGCAGTCTTCTAGTCATAGTAATGAAGAGGCATTGCCTATATAAATTTTACCAAATTTGACTCTGAGTAAATTTAATAAAACATAAATAAGATCTAGTTCCAGACACTAGCAAATGTAAGTTTTTTCCGAAGCAATTGATATCAAGCTAACAAATAATTACTTTGTTACAGATTTTCAGTTTGTTATGTATTTATGTCAAAGAAATGTAGCCAGTTCTTAATTTTTTTACTACCAGTCTATTCCCCTATAGTGACTCCTTGGATTTGTAACAGACACTGAACCCAAGCCTATAAAGAGAGGTTCATGACATCTGCAGAGAACTTAAGGGAATCCATTCAGGATCACCAAAAACACTGCAGAAGTTCACTGTATGGGATATTATAGCATAATTAGGTGTCCTTATACAGAATGCTCCCATTTGTTTTTGCAAACCAAATTATATACCTGTCACACATAGTAAATAAGTTATCCTTTCTTCAAAGATGAAAACCTATATGTGATTTTAATCTCCTCTTAAAAAATAAACCAAAGACCAAAGACAACTTTTTAAAGTAATGAAAATATACCTTGTTTATTTTTAAATCAAAAAGATTACTCATTTATTTTCATAAGTACACTGAAATAATAGCTGAAATGGAAATAACAAAGAGGCTGACTTATCTGTGAGGAAAAGTCAACTAGGGAGTTGAACCTGAACTCAAATCCAATATTGATTTGACTAAAAACCTTTGGTCAAAGGTTTGACCTTTGGCAGTGGCTGTTTGGGACAGTGATTTCTCACAAGTACCTAAAAAAATTGTATCAGAGCCTTTCTCTCCATCTGTGTTTGCACAGGTACAGATTACTATTGCTAGAAGAAGCTTTGATGGCCTCCTCCAGCCTCTGTTTCCCACTCTTAGCATTCCCAACATGCTGCTGCAGCCGCTCTCCAGCCATGTGGGCCATGCGCCTCATTTAAGGGGTGGAAGTTCAGCTCTGTCAATTCATCCTTGCCATGTCTGTTTTCATTTTTGCATTATATTATAAACTAGTTCAAAGTAATTAAGCTACGGACATGAACAAAAGTCAAATCAAAACAATTATTGTTCTATTGATGGGGTTTTTTGCGGTATATACATTGTTTGAGGCTCCAGCTTGAAGTTTCAAGAGAATAATTCCGTATTCTCTGTCTGCTTCTTGTTGATGTCAGAAATGCCTCTAACATCTTTTAAAAATGTAAATAGTATTTACTTACCAATTTTCAGTTACCTGGAATTTCTTATCTTTCCAGCGTCAGCTTGCAAGCTTACTCTTTGAGCTGGGCTGCACCAGCTCTGCCTTGCAGATATTTGAGGAGCTGGAAATGTGGGAAGATGCAGTCATCTGCTATGAAAGAGCAGGACAGCATGGAAAGGTAAGAAAAATGGTTTTTACAGCTGAGATCCTTTCTTGAAATAGGATCTGAAGTATGAAAGACTGTCTGGCTTGAGCTGTCAATTCACTAATGACACTCACTTCTGGAGGGCTATCATGAGGAAAGTCTGTTTAGGAAAAATGGACATGACATATGAGTCTGTCATAACCTGTGAATGCTAAAAAAAAAAAAAAAGATTTGGGTAATGACCACATGAAATAGAAATCGGTAAATGAGAAATGACTTAGGAAGCAAGAAGATTGTGACAGTGATTCTTGAAAATATTCAAGGAAAATTAACAACTGTGGATGCACAGCAAGGTGTAATGTGGGCATTTCAGGAAGGCTGTAGCAGTCATTCATGATGGGGTCTTGGAGCTTTGTCTGGAGGGGATATTAGTTTTCTTTCCTACTTGATTTCAAACTATTAACTGTAGTTTTTAAAAACACTTTAAATAGAACAACGTCGGTGCTCGATGTATTTAATTACCTAATGTTAACATATTCAAATTACAGAAATTGAGACAAGAAGTGGCATAAGATTAAAAGGCTTTATTTTGTTAAGTCTATGTTGATGCTTTCCTGAACTTCATCATTTCTTTAACACTGCTGCAGCTATGTGTGATCCGTTCCGGACAAAGACAATTTAAAGCTGTCACCTAACTCTATGTATTGGTGACAGAATTGTTTAAAAAGCTGGTAGCATGCTGTAGCAGCCCTCCTGTTGTTGATTATTTTGCTGTTACTATTAGAGCAATGGTAGGAAGATTTTAGAAAATGAAGTAATGCCTACTGTGTGTAACTTTAGCTGTGTCCTCTTTCTGGTGCAATCTCTCACCATAAAGACTGTAACAGGAACTCATGCTATCAAGCATTGTTTTCAGAATTTATATAGTTTTCAGAAATATTCACTTTCAGACAAAAATATGTTTTTTCTTTTCTTCCCTGTTCTCTCCCTCTGTTTGGTATATGATAGCATTAAATATATGAATGTATGTGTGCCTTTTTGAAGGCAAAATCACAAAGACTATGCTTAAACTAATGTAAGCTAACAAAATAGAGAGTTATAACTTCAGTCAATAGAAAAAAATGCATAATTTCTCATACTTACATATTTTTTCTAATTATCGTGCACCAGTGCCTAGATGTCAGTCATTATAAACTGACAGATATGTTTTGCTGGCAAATTCTGTGTCACATTATGCATGCCTTGCGGATAGTATGCTAATATCCCAATCTTTTCAGTACAGTGGAGAAATAGAGGTCAATATTTTCCATTTCCTGGAAATGCATTCTGTCCTACTTACATTCACAAACTGCCCTTAGGGAGTTATGAAAATGGCACTCAGAGAATAGGACAGGATATCTGACACAGGAAACTGCTTGGAAATGCTTTCAGAATGAGGATTTGTGCTGTGCTTTGAAAAACAGAAAATGCTATGTAAGTACTAAGTAACAGTAGTGCTGGGGAAAAAAGCTAGCTTCAGATCAAAAAAGCCAGAAAATTAGAAACATTTAGCTGCACACCGAGGGGAGTGACTGTTTGTGCTCCTTATCAGAAAGCTTTCAGGGCGTGAACTGTTTGTATTTATCAAAAATGTTCTTATGTTTCTAAACATGGTAGTTATTCTTTTAGCAATGCATGAGAATCTACTAGAGCAATATATTGTTCAGTCGATGTTCATGTCATTAAAGAACTTAGTGTATATGTGCCCAAAAGAACAAACTCTATTAAATAAACTTCTGCATGTTTTTCCACTCACAAATGCTTTTATATAGAAAACCTGAATTTAAGTCCTGAAAAATCTAATAAAACAGCCAGATATCAGCAATATCAATGTGTTTGATGAGTACTTACGCATCAAAGTAATATGTTCCTTCCTCCTACTTTTGAATTATGCACTGACGAAGAAACAGAGCGTGTAGGTAAGGCTATGCAAAGCTCCACATTATGCACTTGGGAAATATATAATTCACTCAGTTATAACAGGGCTATGTAGCAGTACAAATTTTGCAGAGTAAGGTGTCACTAATATTTAGCAAACTTTTTTGCACATCTTTTACTGCTACTAGATATGGCTCTGTACTCACTTGTTTCATAATCTGAACAAAATAGTAGAAACTGATATCATAACATGAATCAACAGAAGAGTAACAGAGTGTCAAGCCATGAGCAAATGGCTTATAATAAAAAAGTATTATAAAATCCGAATGCACAGTATGTTGATAGTTGCTGTGGCTTTCTCATTCCAGTCTTCTACTCGTTGTATTCTTTAACAGAGTTGTTGCAAAAGCAGACACTAATCTCCATGTGTGCAGTGAGAACTGGTGTTGAAAAGTGTCCGTCTCCCTTCTTTTAACTGTGAGGGAGATCCAGAGATCTCGAGAGTATTATGTACATCAGACAACTTCATTTGGTTAAGGTGTAAGAGGTCTCTTCAACCTCACTGGAAATGGATAATACACTAAAAATGGTTCTATTTCCCCGCTAAAGAAAAAAGAAGGGATAAACCGGAGATGTGAATTTTCAGTTCTTCCAACTGAAGTGAGGCCTTTCTCCCTTGTAGGAGCTCTAGAGCATGGTAGCTGCTGACCTTTGATAAATTCATAAGATAAACCTTTTAGCATCAGCCTGGTATTCCATCTTAGAACCCTGTTTTCAGCCCTGTTCCATCATCTCAGAGTAAACAGCATGGTACACAGTCTGGGTTTAGACCAACATACCCAGCAATCCATGTTCTACAGTTATTTTTCTTGTCATGACATGACACGGATATCTCTAAAACATCTGAGCGAGGAAACACAATTATGGTGAGATCTCAGAAGCTCACCTTTAAATTCAGGAGATGCTTCCCAGATGCAAAGTCAAGTAGTACTTTACTGATTAGTGCATGAGATCATTCAAGAACCTGATTGATTTCCACTATATATCATAACAGACGTAGAAGGCAGGTAAGCACTTCTATATGTAGCTACAAAATTGAGAAAGAGGAGTAAATGGCTTCCCCAAGGTCATGCATGAAGTTACAGGGAAGATGAAATGAAAACTGAAGAGCTCTCCTTTTCTCTCACTACCTCTTTCCATGCTCAGCTGTTCTGCTTCTTCGTGCTACTTCTCTGGTAGCCTAGCAAATAACGTGCAAGCAGAAAAGTTGAAAGCATTTTAGGAAATGCTTTGAACTAGCAAAGGAATGAATTGTCAAATAATCGAATTGGTAGATCTGTGAAGAGTGAGGCTAATAGGGTCTTTTAGGAAATAAATAAAACACGTGGATGGGATGGCAAGTGGAAGTTTAGGGTTGGGAAGCCAAATGCAGGATGAATCTTGAACTTGGTTTCCAGGAGACTCTGTAATGAGTAATAAAAAGGTACCAACTTTTATTTAAAACAGACCCCTCTTTACTGGTTGTGGACTTTTGTGAAGTGTTGCCTGTTTAATTCCCATACCAACTGTAGTAGTCCAGAAAGCAAGATAGCAGCCTAAATCTTTCTTATCAACCGACTTTTGAACTGAGTATTGAATTCCATCCATTCTGGTGCGGACCATTCTGTGAAAAGCAGCGTCAATAATTTTCTTATCAAAGCTTATTTAATTTAGATATAATCTTTAGTTCTAAAGCATGCAAATTAATCATTAATATCTGTTTAATGGGTAAGAATAAATCTCTAGTGGTTATATTTCTTCTATGTACATTGTGTGAGCTGTGTGGAAAATATTTCTTGATAATTTTTTTGGTTGTTAAGAGAAGATTTGCTTTTTGCAGAAGCAGGGTTCTTATCAAAGATTAAGTGTGCATTTTTGAAAATAGTTTACTACAAAGTTAGGAGAAAGCAATATTTTTCTTCACAAAAACCTAGGCAAAATGAGAAAGCCTGTTTTAAAGCATTGTCTGGCTTTATAGAAGACAAATGACAAATATTTTGAGAATACATTTTTTTTTTTAGTTTGTAGTTATGATCCCCTTTGTATTAGCCTTTAAAGATTAAAGTAATAAAAGGGTTTGTAACATGCCAGAGAGGTGATCAGATAGCTAATCAGACGAAGAAAAAGTCAGACTTCTGCTTATTTAATTCTCTGTTTTATCTGTGTGCTGAAATATTTATGTTGGCAATGAATTCTTGTGAGCTTAGACCAGAACATGATGTTTTTATGCTCTTAAATGTGAAATGCCATTAGTGAATGGTTGGCTTTCTAGTCTAGTGTATGATCAGTACTAGGCACTGCCACAGAATAGCAATCTGAGCTTGGGAGTGCCCTGCAGAGGAAGAGGTAAAGCAGCAGCATGCAATGCACTTTTCACCTCATAGCTGCTGTTCACACAGCAACACTTCAGTCCTTTTTATCTGAAGGGGAAAAAAACCTTTTCTTTTGGTGCCTAATGTGATTACTGCAATAATAAAGCACCCAGTTCTCTCTGCTCTAGAAAAAAATCATCTTAAAGATCTATTATTAATATGTGTTCCTTTAATCTTGTCATAATGGAGGCAGGGAAGGGGAAGTAAACTGCCCTTTAACCAAATCCTCTGCAAGTAGTCTTCTTGTTAGGAGAGGTTTTCTAGTGCTTTGACTAGGCTAATTGTAAATTTTAAGTAATAGTTTCTTTGGCTTTCTTTGGATAACTGTTTTATAGGCACTTAAAAACACTTGCCATTAAGTTATTTTCCTAATATTCAGCCACTAATTTTCTTCTTAATGGGATTCCATTTTTGCTAATTTAAGATCCCTTTAGAAATCTAAACAATACATCCCTTCTTCACATTTGTGCACTTCAAATATTTGTAGACTTTTACTGCTACTTTATTTAACAAAAATGATAGTAAGAATGAAGTGTTAAAATCACTGTACATTAAATATTTCAAAACAAAGTAAAACAAAGTCATTTTTCTAAAGATGATTTTCAGACAGGATCAATTAATTTTACTGATTGGAAGAAGAGGAGTAAGAGACTTTGATTCTCTAGAAATCATCTGAAGGGCAAAGCAAACAGTTCTTAAAGAAACAAGAAAAGCAGTAATAATTTAAATGCAGAGATGAACTCAGCTTTCCTTTTAGATAAACTAGCTATGATAGAAGAATGACTAGTGCTACAATGTCAGATTTTAGTTCTGTGGCAGGCTGCGTCAAATCTTTCTTGGTTCAGATGCTTCAAATAGATATTTTCTAATAGAAAAATTATACTGAACTGAATTATGTATGTTACATTTTTGCAGCAGGGGACTGAGGTAAGAGTTCGGTCTGAACAACAGATCATCTGTCCAGTGTATTTATCTTTTCAAAAAGCCACAGAAAGCAGACTATCTCTTGTTTAAAAGAGGAACAATAATTTTATTGTTAGAGCAAGATAGTGACCCTGAGATAAAGAGCTTTTGAAAGTTGGTTACAGCCCATAATACATGTCTGGGAGACCCAGCTTGTGTCTTCTCTTCCATAATGCTGTATATATTCTGCATATATTTTATCTCAAACATTTAGATAAATTTATAACTTCTGCATCTTATGTAAGAGTAGCATTTCCAAAACCAACAGTGTGAAAGTGAATGTGTCTTCAGACATAATAGAATGGAAATAACTATTTTCAGAAAAGAGCAGTTAGAGAAAAAGGAATGACAGTCATTGCAAGAGTACTTATTAGGATTTATAAAAAACGCAGATTATAAACTATTAGGATTGCACATACCTTAATGGTGCTGATACTGCGTTGCTATGAGGTAGGTATAGGTTTGATATCCAGGAATGATGTTTGCTCTTGGGACAGAATACACACCTAGGATATAAAACGAGGAGCAAGCTGCTTCTTGTTTTAATGGGTACATTTCTTTTGGTGCATGTTGAAGTGTGTTTTTTTTAAAAACAGTTTGGAACCAGATTCTCTCTAGACTTTATCTTTGATGCTGTGTTGGATCAAGATACTGTCTCCTTACTATGCCTACTTCTTAGTCTTCAACTGATGATTGCAAGGTGCTAAAGTGGTATTTGTTCAATAAATTGTCTCATTATATATTAATTTCTCTTTGTTCTTTAACAGGCAGAAGAAATACTCAGGCAGGAGCTAGAGAAAAAGGAAACACCAGGATTATATTGTTTGCTTGGTGATGTTCTTAAAGACCACCAGTACTATGATAAGGCCTGGGAGCTTTCCAGGCACCGCAGCGCACGTGCCCAACGCTCCAAAGGCCTCCTTCATCTCCGCAACCGGGAATTCAGGGAATGTGTGGAGTGCTTTGAACGTTCTGTGCAGATAAACCCTATGCAGGTTGGGAAATGATACACATATGGCTTTGTTTTGGGTGGTGTGTTCAGTTTTGAATGATGACACACTTTTTTAAAAGGCAATTCTGTGCACAAATGTCAAAGTAACAGCTTATTACTATTCTTAGCAAATTTTTTACCACGTACTTGGAAGCCTGGCTAAAAAAGGTAGCATAATGAAATGAAGACATCCTTTTGCATTTGGGTCCTTGCATACAGATAACTCTTTGCCTGTACAGCTCTTCTATTTCAAAGAGATCAAGCCCTTGAAAATTAATAATTATCATCAAGTAAATCATGAACAAGTGTCAAGCAAAATACTCATAAGAAGAATGCTGTACAGATTTTAATGAAATTACCCTTTGGCCTTGTCCATTGGCTTTGAGTTACAAACTCTGATCTCTGTATTTCACAGAAATCTTTTTCGAGTGTTCTGGTCTGTCCTGCTCTGGAGTCACTGAGAAGCATTGTGTTACACTTGTGATGACAGTAGCTTTTATTACAGTAATGCATCAAAACTGAAACCACAGTCAAAAGAGTTCTCTTGATGAAGCTGGGTATTTTGACAGATCCTGTGCAAGCTGTTCTGCAGACAGTTTTTGTAATCTTGTTGCAGTTTCTCAGCCGCTATATCCCATCCCAATAGGGTCCACCCTGTGAAAGGTCTTGAGAATTTAAAAGAGCTTTGTGTTGTTTATGTATATAAATTGTGTTCTTCATAGCCGTTTCCAGGTCCATGCAAAAGTAGGATATTCCTTCTTGCCCTCCAAAGAATACTGCCGAAGCTGCTGTTTTGAGTTCCACATAACTAGCTGGACTTCTGCTATAGAAAAATTTTAAAGGCCTCCAGCCTTTCAAATCTTGTATCCTGAAACTTTTTTGTATTTCAATGACGTATTTTATTCCAGAGTCCTGTTCTTATTCAACTGAACTCCAGATAACTTATAAACACCTTTAGAATGGAAAGCAAAATGAACAAAAATGCTTCCCTTATCTTTCAGTTCTCTTACTGACTCAGGAAATGCCAACAAAATATATATTACTCAGATAGGAACCTTATTGAAATCAAGAGGACTCCTGGATAATAAAGGGCTGCCGAAGATGGCCTACAGGGCTCAAAACTGGGAAATATTCTGCTGGAATGCTTTTTTATTTTATGTCCTATCCAAAGGAAGCTTAAAATGAAAGGCAATCCAAGAAAAATAGGCCAGTCCATATAGGTAAGCGAACATTTCTTCCTCTTGTTGCTCAGGAAGTTCTATTTAAGATTCAGATGAATTGTTTCAAACAAATAGATTGAGCAAATGGATAGTGTGGATTGACGTATCACTGTCTTCTAAAATCTATCTGTATTCTGTCACAACAGAAATTGTTTCCTATTCCAGGATGTCTTGTGGAGAGAGAGCAGAGAGGAAGGTGATTCTAGATGCAAGAACTTTTAATACAAGGAAAATATTCATTAACTAATTGTTCCCAGAATTGTGAATAATTTATCAGGTAAACAAGGACTCCCTATTACAAAGAAATTCTTTTTTTTGTGTGGTTATCAGAAACCTTTTTGGAGGAAGGGATTTTTAAACTGCAGCAAGCGATTCCCCAAAATATCTAATGGATAAAACCATTCTCTGTCAACCCTCCTTCAATCTTGTGTACTCTTTGGCCAACCGGTCAAATTTGGTTGAGGTCTCTGAGGGTAGGTCTTTGCAGTATGAGCCAACCACCATATTAGACTTCGGAGAATCCACAAAGGAATGAAAGTTTTACAGTTTGAATATATCTGAAACTTGTCTTCATTAGCACTGCTGCTCACAGAATTACTTGTTCTAGTACACGTCTAGTGGATGACAGATGCATTTCTCTTGGACTTTCACTGAGAGCATCTTGCAAGGCTGGACTGAGACAATTCCAGAGATCAAGGAGCTCATGCAGTCAGTTCTCCAACAGTGAAAGTCTCTGTAACAAAACGTCTTGTTAAATTACAGATTTGTTAGTTCTTGTGCTGAACGGTTCTCTATATCCAGTCGCTTCACATTTGAATTTTCCAGAAATAGAGTGTTCATAGCACCTTTTTTGTGCCCACACCGTTCTCCACCATGTCACAGTCTGCAAGAAGAGAATAATCCTCTTTTGTGCTAGACTATTTGGTTCATAACTGCTCAGGCTAATTTTCTCGGGTGTGAAGCAAGACAACTGATCTCTCTCCAATTTGGGAGAACAGTCACACTTTAGAAGTCAGCTTGCCATTAACTGCACCTCGAATTTAAAGTTTTGAACAACGCAATGAGAGCCTTATTCTCAACAATTCTCCTTCTCATTCATCTTGTAATAGTATGAGTAACTTAAACAAGAACTGAGCTAGAATCTCTCATTGGAAAAGATTATAAAAGTCTCTATACTTACTTAAAACTGTAGTACATTCTGTCAGTGTGGTGTGTTCAAAAGAAACTGAATTATAAGGGAGATAAATGATGCCAAAAAATGACTAATTAAAAGGTACTCAGCTACGATTTCTCTCAACTAGAGCTCTTAAAATTTTATTGTAATTACAAACTCCAAAGACTAATTGTGCTCTGCAGGGTACAGGTTGTTTCTAAACACTGCTGTACTCCTAAGAGTATTGCACTGAAGAGTTTACTGGAATCTGAAAAAAAAATCCGTATGTATTTGCCATATGCAAATAGTAGAAATTGCTTTAAAAATGCAAAAAAGTTTCTTCATATATATGANTTTGGAACCATATTCCCACTAAAACGAGAGAATTGTTTAGACTTTCTTAAAGCATTTCATAATCATTTAGACTTATTAAAGACTTGCCTGGAAATTGCTGGTGGCAAGTTTTNTGAACCTCTAGCCAACACACTTTTTTTTATTTCCAAAAAAGAACTTTAACCTAGTTCCACAAGCCTTGACAAAAGTCTTTTTTGAACTTTGGACAAAGTTTTCCTTATGTTACCTTTCAGTCAGTCACTTCCCTCAGAGCAGTTGTTACATCAGCCAGTGGGATCAGCAGATTTTGTGCCCTCCCCAATAAAAAGGGAATTCTTACCATTCTTTCCACACAAAGTAGCTTAAGTCCATTTTTAAACTGTATCCTAAATATATTATTGAAGAGTCACTGTCCTTCTATTGTGGAAGAAATTCATGCTCCCTTTCCAGATATCTAAGGGATGATAAAATACCATTTCATTGCTATAATAGATCAAAGGCAATGAACCTTGGTTTTTTGTTTGGTTGGGTTTGGTTTTGGGGTTTTTTTTACACAGCTACCATGTTTTTCCATTTAACCTGTCAGACTTGCTCTTTTGTAGCTTTCTCATTTGTCTAGCACACCAGCTTTTAAAGTATGTCCTCTCAATAATCTCCTTTATTTTGTTTGTAACTGTTATGATTGTCTAGTCTTTTTAGAGCCTTTTTGAAAGACAGCATGCAGTTGCTTCAAGCCTTGCAATGTCTTGTCTTTAAATGTTTCAAGTCTTCTGCAGAGATTTATTCTTTAGCTGCCCCTTTTAGTTTGTCACATAGCTTTTCCATTTTAAGTAGCTCTTAAATTTAACATCCTCTGTATTAAATGAGTTGCCTTTGTTCTTGAACAGTGAATCTAGATATATTACAAAGTGTCTTTTGTATGGTAACATTTTGAACCTGATCATTCATACTGGTCAGAATCAAGGTAAGTACTGTCTTCTGACTAGCTTCTTTATATCTAAAAAATTTAGCCTTGGAATTGCATCCATTATGGTATTTACTAAACTATGTTGAATAATTGAAATCTCCCTCTATTTGCTGGGATTTCTACTTTCACAGCCTTCTGACATCCTCCAGTATGTTACCTTCTCCATTTTAGTCAAGTATTCCGAGATACAATCTTTGTACTGCTTTTTTACTGAGGCCTGAAGTTTTAATGCGTACCAGTTCTGTTGTTCGTTTGCCCAGTTATTTTCTACATGATTGATGCTGAAGTTTTCTTTAACATACAGCAACATTCTTCCATCTGCATGACCTATTCCATTTTCTGTATACTTTTTGCCTCCATATCATAGCATCTCATCCCCTTGACTTAATTCCCATCCCAGAGAGACTTTTCATCTCACTCTTCTTGTCTGCTAAAGGATCGCTTTTGGACACCTTTCCCAACTTTCTCCATCATGTCCAGTTCTCACATTTTTTCCGTTCAGTTGAACCCTTCATACATAGTTACTGCTAGGTGAAATATCTTGTTTCAAATTATTAAGAAAAGAAAATTATTTACCATTCTTTGCAGTCACTGTATGATTTTTACTAGGTACCTGCTCGTATAGCTTTTCTTCAAAGAAGTAAAGATTCATTTTACTTTCTCCTTGTGCTATGACTTCTCTTTGAGAAAGGATCTGACAAGCTTAAGCATTGGTAAGCCAGTTCCTGAGAGATGTAGCTGTTCACCATCAGCCTAAAAAAATTAAAATGGTGGAAGTTTTAGTCAAATCAGATTCTGGAAGG
>VYZW01042800.1:25414-90667 GCA_013401315.1 Balaeniceps rex | reverse complement strand
GTTGGGTTTTTTGTTTTGGTTTTGTGTTTGGGGTTTTGTTGCGGTGGGGTTTTTTTTATAACTTTGTTTTTACAATGCGAAATGTGAGAACATTGTTTAAAGGTCATACAAGGTTCCTACCGAACCAACAACGAGAGGCCTTTTCCATTCAGGGTAAAACACTTCAGCTTCCTTTATAACGAGCCTCAAGGCTTTTTCCCTTTAGTACGTTTTTTTGAGAAAATGCCCTGTTATTTGCTTGTCCAGCCTTCCACCTCAAATGATTAAAGCTGGCTTTCTAAATGACTGTGACTGCTGTAGTCTGGCTGTTACCAGTTTACTCCTTGCCTCAGACCGAAGGGTTTTCTTCTCCTTCTTGTTTAATCTCGGTGGATGCTCCAATAATGTCAGTTGTTCTGCTTGAAGGAGAAGGCAGCACTGCCACTATTTCCTTTATTCAGTTCACTCCAACCTTTCTACCTTTTGAAATTGAAAAAAAAAAAAAGGGAAAAAAAAAAGCAAAAAAAAGCAGTCATCAGTTTTAAGGGCAGAGAGTAGTATTAGATCATTTTGTCTGACCACTTAGGAAAGCCGTTAAATGTAATGTGCTTCTTCATTAAACCTGATACTGTGTTTTGACTGGAATAAATCTTTCAGAAAGATTTCTAGTCTTTATATTAAAATGTCAAGTGATGGGGGTTTTGCTATTTCCTTTGATAGTTTGTTTAAATGGGGGATAACCGTCACTATAATTTTTAAACTGCTTTGTTTAATTTGGCTTTCCCTGTCTCAAAATTCCAGTTATTGTTTCATGTTGAAGATGAGGTCATGTAGGCTGACTTGAATTTAGTGAGCATGTCACATTTTAGCCAATTTGCCTTTGTACTGAGGTCAGTGACACATCTTCCAGGAAGACCGAACAGTGTTATTCATCTGTTTTCTTTTCCAATTTCTTTCATTATACTGTACATCCTTTCCTTTGTGGCTCTGTATTTTTGTCCTTTTGAATGACATAGTCCAATATGGTTATCTTCTGCAGATGAAATTACAGGATTTCTGACCTCTGATTTTCAGCTATTGTCTTCTTGCCTCCATTGACTTTCCAATTTCCTTGGTAAACTATTTTCCTGCAGAGTCACAAGTGCTTGAAGAACTTGATTAATCCTCGTCTTGGTCTTGAAATTACATTTGCCCGTGTAGAGCTGAGCACCTCTTTAGTAGTGAAAGCTCCACGTTGAGTAGATGCTCAACATGGTGGTCCCACTCTCATAGTGTGAGTGCTCACTTTCATCCCACCGTCTGCACCCGTTGTGTGTCAGCCTCTTGCAGAATGCACCTTATCTGGCTCTTGTGCCTCGTATCAGGCTGTTTGTCCCTCAACATCTGCCTCCTGTCCTTCTTCCTTGTTCCTTTCCAGCGTTCGGGGGACCTAGAACGTTACTTTTAGAATTCCCTTTTTTAGAAGAAATGCCCTTTGGTCAGTTCCACTTTTCATCTGTGAATTCCAGCTCAATACAGACCAGTTGTTTTTCAGCTCTCTCCTTGGCTGACCTCCATGCACACTACCTTGCTAAACCCATATCCAATATTCTATTTTTTTATGTCCACTTTTGGGCTTGGGATCACCCAGTTGGTCTTTTTTTATGCAGTTCCTCATCTGGAGTTTCCTTCCCACATTTTCTGTACTACAGAAAGAATTATGGCTCTTCAGATCTAGTCTCAGCACTTTTCTTTGCCTTTCCATTTCTGCTCAGAGTCATAACAGAGTGTTTTCTTGAAGGAGCATTGTTTGTTTTGGGGGGGATTGTGACACTGTGTCAAGGCCGCCATAAACATACTGAAGTATGTCCTTGGGATGATGAGAGGCATTTGAGATATTTCCAAGATGATGTAGGTCACTCTCTGAGCATGCCAATCTGTTGAAGACATTTGTTACTTGCACAGTCTTCAACTACATATCTATCCCCCTTCTTTCGTGTGCTGCCTAAAAAGGACAAGTGGTTGCTGGTTGGAAACGTTGACAATCTGCTCAAGAAATAAAGTAATGAGTTTCCAAAAAATACATTTAAATACTTGAATATATTTTGAGATGCAAAGATTTAAAGTAATAAAAAGGAGCAAAATTATTACCTTAAATTGCCACAATAGCCTTTTTACATATCGAATTTGATGTATTAGAGGTAGACAATTATGTGCCAATGTGACAGTGCTATTTCTTCGTCCGTGCTGTGAAAGCAGAGTCCTTGTATAGTTTGGGAAAAGCTTATGGAGCTGGTCCTCCCTGGATGAACCCGAGGAGTTAGGGCAGCAAATCAACATCTAAAAATAAATCTCCTGAGGAGCTGATGTCTGAGACTTGTGTTTCCAAACCCNTATCCAATATTCTATTTTTTTATGTCCACTTTTGGGCTTGGGATCACCCAGTTGGTCTTTTTTTATGCAGTTCCTCATCTGGAGTTTCCTTCCCACATTTTCTGTACTACAGAAAGAATTATGGCTCTTCAGATCTAGTCTCAGCACTTTTCTTTGCCTTTCCATTTCTGCTCAGAGTCATAACAGAGTGTTTTCTTGAAGGAGCATTGTTTGTTTTGGGGGGGATTGTGACACTGTGTCAAGGCCGCCATAAACATACTGAAGTATGTCCTTGGGATGATGAGAGGCATTTGAGATATTTCCAAGATGATGTAGGTCACTCTCTGAGCATGCCAATCTGTTGAAGACATTTGTTACTTGCACAGTCTTCAACTACATATCTATCCCCCTTCTTTCGTGTGCTGCCTAAAAAGGACAAGTGGTTGCTGGTTGGAAACGTTGACAATCTGCTCAAGAAATAAAGTAATGAGTTTCCAAAAAATACATTTAAATACTTGAATATATTTTGAGATGCAAAGATTTAAAGTAATAAAAAGGAGCAAAATTATTACCTTAAATTGCCACAATAGCCTTTTTACATATCGAATTTGATGTATTAGAGGTAGACAATTATGTGCCAATGTGACAGTGCTATTTCTTCGTCCGTGCTGTGAAAGCAGAGTCCTTGTATAGTTTGGGAAAAGCTTATGGAGCTGGTCCTCCCTGGATGAACCCGAGGAGTTAGGGCAGCAAATCAACATCTAAAAATAAATCTCCTGAGGAGCTGATGTCTGAGACTTGTGTTTCCAAACCCCTCCAGCCATTTTCAAAATGTCCCACCCGACGCAATGGATTGAATTCTCAAGCCAGTTGCCTCCAACACAGCTGTCAGCTTCACAGCGTGTTCCCCTTCCCGGGAGCTCAGCAAGCAGCAGTAGTTGCACTTCAGCACACCTAAAAGCATCAGAGTAAATCCCATTTCAGTCTCTGTTGCTGTTTAGTAGGATTTCGGTTAAGCCCTCGTGTAAAGCTAAGTCCGTGCTGTATTTTACTGTTCTTAAACCACAACAGAAATAGAATCTGATTTTGGTTGTTTCCAGTAACATATTTGCTGTTATCAGCACCAGTAGTTTTCATATTAAAACAGAGCAGGGGACTTCCAACTTCTCGCTCTGGGTTTTCGGTCATTTTGCTGTTTGCTTGCCCATGTTTTTTAAAGGCCTAGTGTATGTGAAATGTGTTTATCATGTTATGAAGTTATGGTGATAGATTTCTTTTTATCTCCTAAGTTATAGCCATTTGTAATTAGCTCCAAGGCCATCGCTTTCCATTCCAAGCATGAAGTGGAAAGCCTGTCCTTTGAAAAGGATTGCTGAAACTTGAGGTTTTCGAGAATTCACATTCTGAACAGCTGACTTTTTTTGTTCTTTTTTCTTTTCCTCCTGTGGACCAGCCATTTTAAGCGCAGGATACAGCCCTCGTATTGCAAGAACCACAGGTAAGAGATGAAAAATCTCCACTGTGACTCCAAGCTCATTTTCAGAGGCTTTCAGCCTCTGTAAATTCAAAGGATAAAGGCATGGTCTTGCATCATGTAACTAGTAGCTGAGGTCTGATCCCATTTTACAGAAAAATAAAAGTCTTAAGTCTGTTGAAAAAGCAATATTAAATTGTGACCCCTTGGATTGTGGCACACATCCCACTTGAATTTTCATATGCATCCGGGAGCAAAACGTGTCATTCCAGTGAATGTCTTTCCCAACAGCACAGGCTCTGGGACCAAACCTCACCATTTGGAGAACTCTCTTCATGTGTTATGTCCAATGTTGCTGGAAGTAGGATAAGGTTTCTAATGTTGCTGCGATCCCCAAAGCATTTTAGTTTTCATCTGCAATTAATTGTCAGTGGAGCTGCCAGGGACTCCCAGAAGTTTGTGATGTATTTGTGAAAGACAGCTGTGAGTTCAGATCTAAGCAGACGCCACGGGTTTTCCTTTGAAAAGGCTGTTGACTAGCCATTAGATGGTGCCTGTTCTTAAATCTAGATTCATCTGTCTGGGCTCCCTCTTCTTCTTGTCTTTGGTGACCTAAGTGGAAGCTTAAGAGGAATAGCTCCTCATGTATATAGTCTTTCCAGTTAAGTGCCTGAGGTTACAGCAGAATAAACCAGGGGCAGTCCGTGCAGATCCGAGTGTATCTGGTGTAATGAACGGCAATGAATCTAATTTTCTCATTTCAAAGTGGCTTCATTACTTGGGAAATGAACACTATAGAAATGAAATGCCACCCAGAAGAGGTACCTCTGTGTGCTGCTGCTTATCCCCTCTCTCCAGATACCTATGGCCCACTGAAAATCCGTCCCCAGAAGACACAGAAGGATGAAACTTCTCCAACCTGTGGTGCTGTTTTTGAAACACTACTTTGACAATCCGCATCTGATAACTCACCCCCAATATCTATTTTTGTGAGGTTTAAAACTCCAGATGTTGGAAACGCTCTTAAATGATGCTTAGGCTCAGCTCCATCAGCCTCTGAAATTCCTTTGGGGAGGTGGATTCCTGGGTAGAAGGGGCAATGTTTTGTTGTTTGTGATATGTTAACTTTTTAAAATTATTTTTAGTATGTTCATTCCAGGGGTCTGGACTTTCAGAAATGCGGTGTCTGCTCAGCCTGGGGAGGGGAAGTTTGCCTGCTGCAGCCTTTGCCAGGTTGAACGTGTCAGGGGATAGAAATTGTGGTCTGACCCTCGCGGTAAGTTAAATATATTAAAATGTAATAAAAGAATGCAGTGTAATAACGTGCTTTCCCATCTGACAAGCCTGAGCTTGTGGAGGTGCCGAGTGGCAGCTGCTGCGGTACCAACCAAAACCTTTGGCTTCAGTGACAGAGATGATCTAAGCTTGTTTCATGCCAACCTCTGCATTTTACAATAGGAACGAAGTCAGATCCAGAACTGTTGTTTTCTCAAATTCCCTTCTCAGACATCTCTTGCCGCTTGCTGTTTCGAGCCGGGGCCGTATCCTGGCTCTGGAGTACCTGGGCTGTGCTACCTGAGCTTTTCTGCTGATTTCTCTGCTGAATTGAAGAACTACAGGTGATCTGGTTTGTGATTGTTGTATATGCTATATATTTTTTTAATTGCTACTATCTCCTTCTGCTGTTTTCCTCCAAGACCTGGGAGCTGATGGGCACTTCAGATGACAAAGGCGCAAAAATACCGACGACCTCTCCGCAATAGCCACTAGGTGGCAAAACAGACACTTTGTGCATCGAAACTACGTAGTGAAACCCCGTTAAAACGCCGTGCTGTGCTTTCCCTGCGAGTGTTTTAAGCCACCTCTCTAAATATGATTTTTTATAAGCTATTACGGCATATTTAGATACTGCACATGGAGAATCTTCGATTTAACAGTCTGTAAATGCTCCGATTCTTAATTACGTGTCGGTCATTCAGGGTTTAAGCCTGCCCAGAGCATTTCAGCAGCAGAATTTCACATGTCACAGAGTTTGAAGGGGATAACGTATGAAAGAGCCTGGCGAGACTGTTAATAAAGCTGTGCCAGTCCTGGCTCACCTGTGAATCACAGCTCAGGAGTCATTTCCCTTCTTAAATTACAGACGGCTCAGAGACCTGGGGCCTGTTCAGGATAGAGGCTCTGTAAATGCTTTCTTATATGTATAAACGTGTAAATGAATATTTGAAGATAGTCCCTGCTCCAAATATTTTACAGGCACAAATATGAAGGCTCGTTAAAAAACAGAGGGGAAATACCACCAGGCATTTTCTAAAGCCTGGGCATAGATTACGCTGTTTGTTATCCTGACTCTATGAAATTTTGTCCTTGGTGGAACATGTCCTTGTGCTTTTGCCCACTGGAGATGTCTCAAGTTACAGATTTCCATCACGGTCTGTTTTTTTGTTTTCTCAATAGCTTTCAGGGGCCTTCATAGGGAAGTTTACAGTTCCCTCTCTATGGTGACAGCAGCACTCTTGGCTGGCTCCTTTCAGACAACTTTCATGCATCCAAGCCTGTCCTGCCCTTGTTGTCCTGTTCCCTAAAAATACTGCTTGCAGCTGTGCACCTCTGCTGATCGGACATTTTTTGGGTAGTGGTACCTCTTCTTCATAGATGCTGGCACATGAAACTCATCTGCTGCATACCTAGGTCCCGCGATGGCCTTCAGTGGCATGTTCACTCCCTCTCCCTCGGCAAGGGTTTTGCTTGGAAGAGCAGAGAACTTCTTCTGCCCCAAAATGATGGTCTGAAATATCATGTTTTGGAATGTGGTGGGAATCTCCTGTTCTGGAATGGTGAGAAACATGGGCAGAATTAGATTTCTTCTGCTTCTCCCTGTCTCTAGCAGACCGGACATTAAAGTCTACATGTTAAAATTAGGCACAATAACAATGGCAATAGGTCAGGTCTAAGCAGAAACAGTGGATGCGAAGCAGATTTTTGACCAGTCATTTATTAATGGAGCATTGGTCTTCTGAATGGAAGGCTATATATAATGCTATGGAAAATACAGCACGATGCTTGTCACTTAAGCATCACAACGTTCATGTGGCCACACTGAGGTTTCACAAAATATCGGAAGTCTGGATTTTGCTAACTTTTGAGTACTTGCCTTTAGAGTCTTAGTGCTGCTATTCTCATATTTGTATTCATAATTTCATTTTTAGTTCTTGTGGCTTGGAGCAGTTCTGGCTATTTTAATGGTGTGATGGATCCGGTGAAGGTCAGTCTCCCATCACTGCTGTCTGGAGGCAGAAGACTTCATTGTAGGCGGAAGGATAGCTGGAGGTCTGAAAAGTGCTGCTGGGCACTACCCAGTTTCTGAACAAAAAGCACAGGGTGCTCAGAGCTCAGTTGAGACTGCCCACCATGGTCTCCTGGATGCCTGCTCAGGTCAGGCCCAGTGCGACCGGGTCCTGGTTCCACGTGCTGTAGCAGAGCGCTGCAGTTGCAATGCCCGGGTCAGGCACTTTCCGTAGACAATCTGAGTATGACTGAGCACAGTAAGAAAAAACAAATCTCTCCAGACCTTTCTTGTGGCATGACAGTCTTGGGCCGTAAAAGCCGACTTCCTGGGATGTCCTTCAGTTTGCAATAATTCCTGTGAGGCAACAGCAAAAAAAATAACCTGCTAATGGAGTAACGACATATTTTCCAAGAATGTTAAATATATAAAAACGGTGCTGGAATTACAACAGATTAACAACGTGTATTTGTCTTTGATAGACATGAGAAACATGAATAGCCATGTAGTATAACCTGGTGGTCCCACTTTACAGCGAGGGTAATGTTTTTCTTATTTATAAAGGGTTACTCAATGATTAACAGACATTACAATTAATGGTTAATTGATTGTTGTAGGCTTAGTTCACTCATGGCTTGCAGCTATCTGTAACATTGCATTCATGCTGTACCGTATTTATAGCAGTTATTAATCATGCACTAGTGTTTTTTAAATGTTCTCATTTTATTAGGTGTAACCAAATTTTCAACAGCACATCAGTGAGCTTGAGTTCTGCCTTCACGTTAGCAAAAGGGAAAAGACAAGAAACCGGTTAACTTGGCCTTGCTTTCTTTAACGTGAGGAAACTGTCAGCTGCATAAATTGGAGGCACTATCACATTATGATAGCAATTTTAAGTAAAACATGCCATTTATGGAAGAAGCGCTCTTAAAGATTTTTATAATTACAAATATTTGTACTGTTAAGTGAATTGCATTAAAGTATTTGTTGTTGTTGCTTTATTTCCCAGGAGGACTCTTCTGGAGTGGGAGCTTTGTTATGCTGATAAATGTGCCTGAAAGCTTTATAATGTACTGATGCATTGTAATGATAAATAGATCTGGTTAAGTAGTAAAGATCAAACACACAATTAAACAGACTGTAATATACATCTTGCTGAGCAAGGGAAAACTACAGTGGAATCAGTAAAGACGAATACAAATGGCTTTATTGAACTAAGCAAAAAATATTTTCTTATGCCTACAAAATGAGGAAATCTGGCCCGATACTTGCATGAACAGAGTTATAAAGTGCTTAATCAGAAATAAAATATCTTTAAGATGTTCAGCATTTATAATCAACAGACAGGGCTTTCTCTGACTGCTCAGAGTAATAGAGGTGTGCAACAAACCAGAGGTTAAGCAAATCAGCAGGGCGTGGTGTTGCTGGGAGAGGAGCCTGGGCACAGCAGGCAGGGCTCGCAGGTGGGACGCAGCGGTAAAATTAACAAAAACATGTGGCACTTGACAAAAAGATTAGAACTGAACATGGGCAGCACCCGCTTCCATTGTCCAAAATGTCCTTTCCTAGACCCTTCCGCAGCAGGGAGGCTGGTTCACACTTGGCGAGGCCATGGAGGTTTCACACTTCTTATTGCCGTTTGCTCTTCCAAATACCAGAAGAAAATGTGATTCACAAGGAGGATGCTGGAAGAGGGAAACATGGCTACGCATTACTTGAGAGTCACAAAAATAAACCTTGAACATAAAGGCACTGAGGGGAACTTTCATTCAAAACGCAGAGCAGTACCCGTGCGACCTGCTTGCAGATTATCCTTGTCCGTTCCAACTTAGAATTACTCTGAAGGGTGTTTTAAGTTAATTTCCTTCGCACGGGTACCCATAGCCAAGGCAGCGCAATAGGAATTTCAGAGCTGGTTGTACAGATGCTCTGGTGAAATAACTCCTAGAGGAGTTAGAATTAGGCAGGATATAACAGCCAGAAGAAATACTAATTCTCCTGGATTGACTTTATGTGAGCTCCTACCCTACACAGTGCTTTGCCCACCTGGAATAGCATAAGCCGTTTAGATTCCTTTGCAGTGCCTGGGTATTACCAAAACTCAGGGGAGAGACCAAATCCTGCTTCACTGATGCCAACAGCCAAAACTCTTAAGCCTTGCGCACACTGGCCGATTATTGTGTAAAATCCCCCCGATGCTCACCAAGTTCTGCTGTGCCACCAGGAACCACCTAGTAGGCAAAAAGCATCCGCTTGTGACGTGGGCTGCTGCAACCGTATTTCCCAAGGATGTACAGCATGACACGTTCCAGCCAGCAAACCCGTTATTTCTAATTTACCGTGTGCTGCTAACTACTAAAAGCTTTGCACGGCCTCCAGGAAGTCGGGCTGATTTAATGAGAACCAGGGGAGTAGTAAATGCTTCCAGCTTCGGGAGTTTAAGAGAAAAAGGAGTGGATGGGAAGGTGGTGTGCCCCCGTGCATCTGGTTTCTCACAACCTGAGCTACAGGTGTTGCTCAACACAGAGAGCCGTGTAGGAGGTCTCTGGAATACACGTGGTAACAGAGCTGGTTTCTTTGAAAGAAAACATTTCTGCCCGAAGAACTGCGTGTCAATCCGAAAAGATATTTAGATGTCTAATGGCCACTTAGGCATCTAAATACCTTTATAGATCTGGGCTTCAATCCTAATTGTGTTGCTGCAGTCCACAATGTCACTGGTTTTGCACGGCAGGCACCAGATCGGAATTGACTGCGGAGAGAAACACAGCCCGGGAGCCACTGGGTTTGATTTAATTGGGTTGAGCTGGTTTATGGTCCCTTGATATACATATTTTTTTTCCTCGTTGAAAAACAATGTGTCTGCCAAGGCCGGAACGAAAGCGGGAGCTGTCTGGAGGTGAAATTGCAGACTGATGGGGACAACCCTGCTCGATAGGAAGTAGGCTCCGAAGGGTTTTGCGATGTCTGTCGGTTTATGCCATCTCTTCGTCACAGAGTTTGCAGTCCAAAGATTATTTTGGATGCTTGCCTATTCCCAGAAGCTCCACGTGCTCGGAACAATTTCAGCTCTGCGTTAAGACAATAATTATAATCAAATCTCATGCTCCGCTGCCTCGGCCAGTCACCTCCACAGAGCAGATGGGAAGGGGGCTTGAATCAGCAAGGGTTTTCCCTCCCAGTGTACAACTGGCCTGATGTCTTCAGAAAGGGCTTTTTTGTTTCTCCCTTTGGCTCCTCTCTACTTCTCTCATGGCATCGGGGACAGGCTGCAGCTGGAAAATCGTGGACAGGGTTTGAAGTGTGGGGAAGGAGAGAGTTATTTTGTCTGCTGCCTGTCTGCTGCTCCTCGTTCACACGTCCCGGCTGCAGAGAAAGCCAGGCTGGCAGCAGGCAGGAGAAGGAAACTTGTTTTTTTGGTAGTCCCTCCTGCATCTGCTGATCTTCAGTGTCAGGTCTGAGACCTGCCCCTGAGCTCAGCCTGGTTGGTTAGTCCAAGTCCTACATTCCCAGAAAGCTTAGGTCAGTTGTTAGAAGAACAGCCGTTGACCTGCAAATAGGTGTTGTGCTAGCCCACTGTGGCAGACATGGCCGTGAGCACTCCTGGAAGCTGCTGCCGGTGTTGACAGCGCTGTGCTGAACTGATTAATTACCTCGTACAGCATAAACACAGGGGCAGACACCGGTCGTGAGTTCACCGCTTTGGAAGGCTGTCCCTCAGCGCATCCGTCCCTCCAGCTTCCTCCGCAAGTCGGGATTAAGGCTCTTTTGTTGGATGGTCCCTCTGTGCTTTGTCACCTCAATTAAAAAAGCAGGAGGATGCCTGCTCAGCTCTGGTGCCATTTTGACCCTGAAATAATGTGTTAGGTCTCCAGAAAATTACGAATTGAGGAAAGAGGTGTCTTTGGGAAAATTTTCCCGGAATGGGGACAAAGCTGCTGAATTGACCGGGTGCCTGTTTTAAAACACACACCTCCACTGCATATTGGGTGGCTTTCATTATAGTAGGCATGGTGGTGTTGGGTTGATGGTTGGACTAGATGATCCTAGGAGTCTTTTCCAACCTTAATGATTCTATGATTCTATGATTAACAGCCCAGCCTGTGCTGTGTCCCTGGTGCCCACTGGTTGCTGAAATGCTTGAGATGGAAGAGCACCTCGCAGTCGCCCTGTGCATCTGCTTTCCATGTAGCGCTCCTGAAACAGGCTGGGAGCGAGGAGCCACTGGTCACCAGTGCTGGTCAGACCCAGACAGGATAACTCAGCTCATCCGCCTGGAGCCGGTGGTGGGAGATTTCCAGGTGCTCACAGGGGAGTCGAGACACAGCATTAGGACTCGCGTGTTCCCTTCACTCCCTTGATGAAAACTCCCAGGGGTTTGATGTTTTATTTTATTTTCGGCAATGGCTGATGAGATCTCCTTGGTACCATAGCGCTTTTTTTGTTTTGTTTTGTTTCATTTTGGCTTATTAGAACAGGAAATTACATGTAAATGTTACGTGGAATAGCTGCTGAATGTTTGAATTTTTACTGCTCTCTCATGCTGCATCTTTAGTTGTTGCTGATTTCCCCCCACCTTTTTTTTCTTAAAGGCCAACGAGGCTGATTGTGGCTTTCTGCGTTACAGTAGTTACAGAGGTTGTTACTGCATCCTGTTGTACCCCGTGACTGCTATTAATGAGATGTTTGTTCTCTCAAAGGTAATTGCAATGATTGTTGTTGAAGTAAAAAAAAAAACAAGCTCTGCGCAGACTCTTTTCCCAGATTTGGGATCTTTACCAAATTTATGATGGTGTTTTAGATCTGGATCCTTGCCTTATTCACATGGCTGGCTGATTCACAAAAGCACCTCTGGGGAGTAGTTAAAAAATGCTCTGTGTTTACAAGAAAGGGGCAGGCAGCACCCACACGACTGCAGAGGACCGTGTTTATCCAGTGACCCAAAAGCCCTGACTTGGCAAAGTTTTTGCAGACTTTGCAAGACTTTCAGCGGTGAGCTTCCCTTTTACAAACCCAGAGGATCTCCTGCCCACCACAATGCCCAGCCACCAAGGTGATCTCCTCGCTGCCGGCTCTTTTCGTATCACGCAGGTTGCACCCTGCAGTCCCAAAGAGATGACCGGTGAGCTGTGCCCCAGGGATGGACCTGATGCAAACACCGCCAGGACCTGTTTACGTAGAGGTCTACAAAATTGTAGCATTGTTAAGCTCTCTTGGCTTCATCGGTCAGGAAAAGCTTGTGGGATCTCGTGGTTATTCCAGCAAGGAGGAGAAAATGATGACACGGAGGAGGAATGCAGTGCTCAGCCAAGGCGGCGGGCATGCTCCCTCGCTGCTCTTCTCTGGCACGTGATCCCCGCACGCGTTCACGCCAGACTGCCAGCCTCCTTCTCCTCTCCCAAATTCCCCCATCGTCTCTGTCCTCCTCCTCCTTTTCTGCAGACCCACAGGCTCCCCCACACGTGTGCTCCCCACGCGTCTGCAGCGGGCATGCAGGGCAAGGGCTGCTGCTGGTTTAGTTGTTGGCTTCATGGAGGTGATCAGCTATTTCTTGCTCTTTTCTTAAATGGCGTGCGGCAGGCGCACATCCACGCTCGCAGAAGCAGCTGTCTTGATGAATATTTGCCCAAATCATTATACGCTATCTAGCAGTTAGCCTGCAAAAAGACCCAGCACCATTTGTACGGTAATGGAAGGCTTTCTCAGAAATGTTTTGGAAGCAATCAGCTAAACTAATAGGATTTTATGTAAACCAATCTCTTTCTTTAGATCAGGGTGGGTTTTTTTTTCTGGAGAGGAGGGTAAGGGCTTTTTAATAAATGCAAATTGATATTCCAATGAAAATGGAAATTAGAGAAAAAGTTCATTGCCGGGGTAAAATGCTGTGACTTTGCTCTAGCAGCGGCTTCGCCTGTGATTCTCTGCACGTCCCCCAGCAGCCACACCGAATTTCTGAGGTGCTGAGGCATGGCGCAACGAGGAGAAAAGCTTTCTTCCACTTTTAGGCTATCGTGAGACATAGACCGGGTTGGACTTTTCATCGCTCCATCAAAGCTGCGCTGTAGGAGGTTTCCCCAGCCCTGGACCTCTGCAGAGGTCACGGCAAGCGGTCACAGAGAGGAGGCTGTGGACAAGCGGGCTCTGTCTGTTGTTATTGCTCATTCCTGCTGTGAATCAGCAGCTCTGGTACTCTGTAACTTGAGCTTTTTGTACTTTTCCAGCAGGATTTGAGAAAAGCAAAGGATGAGAAGCGCTCAGAAATCTGATTTATGTCGTGTGCTCAAAGCTCTGCTTTTAAGATAAGTGCTTTGCATTGGGAAATTGCTCACTGCGTTCACCTACTACCAAAGGCTTTTGCTGCAAACCCCAAATGCTTTCGCACTTGGGACACGGCCAAGGGAACTTTCTTGGCCCTGCTCCCACTTGCCTCGCTGTAAAAGGGCCTGGTATGTGATAGCAGATCGTCTGCGTGGAGCGTGGGCTGGCTGAGATTGCTGCAGTCAATCATTTAACTGTTTTCTTGTTTATATGAAAAAAATATATTAAATTAAACTCTGACCAGTCTGTAGACATAGTGGTACTGCTGGGAGTGCTGTTTGAGGAGACTCAGGCCAGTGAGGGTCAGGCATCCAGGAGGGTTTCAGGTGAGAAACTCTCACCCTGTGAGGCTGAACCAGAATTTGGAGCAGCAGGATGGGCTTGTACATCCTGTGTAGCAAAGGACAGCAAATGTACGTGGCGGAGAGGTGTGATGAGTTCCCAAGGCCTTGGAGAGCACCCTCCAGCAGCACATGGGCAACATGAACGCGCCGAGCATTAGCCTGGTGGGGTCATATGCCCATGAGCCCTGTCACAGGATGCTGTTTGAGCTTGTTAACAGTGTAAAAGTGTCAAATGAAAAAGTATGTGGTAAGTGGTGTAGTGAATACCTGTTTTCCTCATTTACTGTTAGGTGATACCAGCAAGGTATGCAAACCGCAGTGGGGAAAGGTAAATAGGCAAAGGTGGCATGCGGTCCCTTGGAAAGTCCCAATCATCTTGGACAGGAGGTGGAGAAAACAAGTGATTTTCTACCGTGCTGGGCTTGATCTTGTGGTATGCTGTGGCTCTGGGTGCAGCAGTGGCCGCAGAAATGGGAGGCAGTCTGGTGTCCCGAGGGGGACAGTGGTGGTTGAGGAAAGCAAGTAGCAGTCAGTACCTTATCACACTAACACTGACTTAAATCTACCACCCCGGCTTGCCAATGTCTTTAATCAAGTTCATGTCCTGCCGTGCTACTTGCCAACTGCACTGTGGGTCGCTAATGAATTGCTCCCTGCAGATGTGTCTGGAAGCCAGTACCCGACGTCAGCTTGAGGTGTGCTCATAAACCACCTGGAGAGTAAAGGTGGGTGTTTGTCCACAGTGCGCTGGCTTTGGTGGCAAAGCTGGTTTAAGAAATACTTTCCTCCCTCCAGCCACTTTCTCCTGACCCTTCATTCGTGCCAAGACAGCGCTGTTGATGGTGCTGTCCTGTACCCAGATTGCTGAAATGATTTGGGGTAAAAAATTCTTAAAAGAAATAATTTTGGGGGTTTATTTTTAGTATGTGTCACTTCAGTGTCAAAGGCTGGTACAGAATTCCTCCACAGTAATTCCTCCTTTGAGATGGATTTGCTCAGTGACCTCAGTGTGACAGAAAGACCTTGCTCAAATTTTGGTCATGTGCAAGAAGACAAGGTCTAATCAGTGTCCCATGATGTGAAAACCAAGATCTGACCTACAAATATGCCTGGTGAGTTGTTATTAGGCTTGCCTGAAAATATTCAAGTTTTAATCCAACAATAGGATCCAACTTTACAACTAGAAGAGTCAAATCTAAGATATTAAATATGCATTTATTCAAATATGTTTTCATATTTGAAACCATATGGAACAGTATAAGCAACATCAGAAGAAAGAATGTGTGTTTTTACAGTGCGATCTTTTTCGAACCTCCCTATCTGAAGACTGTCCCAAAAGCGCTAGAGAAGAGCATGGTGCTTTGGTGTCCCATGTTCCTGCTTAGATGCTTTTCGGATATAATACTGCATTTCCAGACATTGCAGATTGCACCAACTAGATTATTAAACTGAATATTTAAACTGTTACATGGTTTAAATGCTTTGTGAGTTTTTCTGGGCTACATTAAGTTTATATGAGTAAAAAGTCATTCTTGAATTACAAAATCAAGTAGCTTTTGCTCGCCTGACATCTCAATCCACTCCTGGAGATACATTCACTGGGGCCTTAGAAAGTTTGTTTAAAGAATTCAGTCTCTGACAGCTGTAATTTTTTTATTTTTGATTTATAGCATTTATTGAGTGCTATAATCTCAGCATTCAATAAAAATACTACTGAAGTTTCAAACCGCATCAGATTTTATACCTTCTAAGTGAGAAAGTAAACTAAGCAGAGTATATCCAGAAACCAATCCTGATACTGACAGGGGACGTTAAAAACACTTTTAAAACCAATCAGAAATGTTCAATTGAAAATTTCTTTCATGGAAAATGCAGTTTCTGCAAAAAATAGTATTCCAGCTTTGATTGGTAAAACTGAAACAAAATCTTTCACTGTGGTTTGGATCTACCAGAATAAAAAAAATAAATCTCTTTTTAAAAATGAATCCAAACTCTTTTGGGGGTGGCTGCCTGCAGTGTAAGCTTTTGTGCTTCAGTTGGCTCCTGTTAACTGTGGATCAATGCCACTTATAAATGTGGTATGCCAACAACGCGTGGACAGTCCTGGAAACTCTCCTTCCCACTGCTTTTTCCTTACATCTCTAATTTACTGCTCTCAGGAGCTCTCTGCTAGCTGTGTGAATGGCAGGCACGGGGAAGGAATTTTCTATTAATCAACCAGTCGCTGATAGAAACACCTGAGCAGTTAGTGTTTGTGCTTTTCATCATGGCAGGAATTTTGGAGGAAAAGAGGCAACCCTAAGTCTTCCCATTGGAAGGGAGAAACAAGGAAAGGATGATGTTCTCCGAGTACAACAAGCTGCTTACGCACTAGTAAGGTTTTGTATTTCATAGCAAGTTTTCAAACCTGAACCCAGGTACAGTTGTGCTGAAGACCACCAATAATGGGAGTGTGTGCGCCTCTGTGTTGCTCAGAACATGTGTCTGAAATTTTGAGATCTTTTCCCTACTTGATTCAACATTCATTTGTGTCCCTTTGAACTGTCAGGGTGTTGAATTGTCCTTGTCTAGTTTGACCTCCTCCATGGATGAAGGATGTCTCTCCTGGTGCGTGATGGTTATAGGACTCCCAGGATATCCCGAAGTTATTCCAGCTGGGAGGAATTGGTCAATGCTGCATGGTCGACGCAAAGAACCTGGCCAGCAGACACAACTGGAGATGTGAAGCACCCCTTCCTCGCTTCTCCCTTACAATGCGAAAACTTCTGTCATAGTTTAGATGAAAAAAGAGACAAGGTACTCCTACAGGATGGAGAGGCTGCTTTTTAATGAAGGAATGACTCAAATCAGCAAATCCTGCTGACCACGAGACAAGCTTCTCTTCCTTGCTTTCTTCATGTAATATTGAAGCAATTTAATACATGAAAACAATATTCCAAAGGTTGCAATTGTAATATCTTTGAATTCACTTACCTCCTACCTAACTTTCTTCTGCCATAGTCTAAAGTTGCTCACACTTGTGATAGCTCAAGCTCCTAGCCATGTAAACTCCCTTTACGATCAATGGAGATGAAAGCATGTCATGTCAGAGCGCTTCATCCCATTCTTAGTGGGTACCTGAGAGTGTCCTCTTTGGCCAGACACCTACACTGCAGATGTTGATGTCTGGTGAGGTGAAGGCACTCTGTTCCATGGCTGGTTTTTTACCACAGCTATAGCTAATTGCAAGGGGGTTGAACAGGTCTTTTAAACTATCCACCCAAAAATTACTCAGTAAAGTTACAAATTTCATAACACTTTCTTGCCTTTTTTTCTTGTAAAGCAATTATTATCCTCTCTTAATTAAGTTGTCACAGACTCCCAGGTGTGTTGATAACAGTTTTTCAGGTTGTCATTCATGCTCTAATCATGTATCAATGGCTTTCTCAGCTGTCTGGACCGAAGAGTTTGCCTGTTTAAAACATCTTGGAATCCATCCACTCTGGCTTTTCTCTAATTTTTCATGGCATTGAAAAGCACAGTTGGACACTTACCCTGCTCAGAGGAGTCCTCAATTTTGTTTCCATCTGGAATCACACACCAGTACTTGTGGGGCAGATAACTTGGCCGAAGAAAGTATTATGGAATTGATCCTCTGAACTTGGTCAAAATCTACTTAAAAGGTAAGTTGCAGTTGATCACAGTTTCAAAATCTCTCTCTTTTTGGGTTGCTTTTTTGCAGGAACACCAAATTTTATTTAGTTTCCACTTAAGTCATATGTAATATTTATTATGCATAGAGAGCTTATTCTACCAGTCTTCAGGTGCATCTCAAAAGCAGGTAAATGTGATTAATTCAATATAACAGTAGATGGTAATTTGACACTGATGCTGGAAACCAAACAGTGAACTGCATCAGTGATCTGCTGTATGGATGGTTCTGATTACCAGTAACACATCAAATATATACCTGCAAGGTTTTCCACAAATGTCTTGCAGACTTCTGCGTCGTCTGCAGGATTGACCAACTGTCTGGGAAGAATAGATGTGGTAAGGGTGAATCCAGGCTGGTTGGGAAGATTTGGGCTGGATACCCATAAATAGGTACTTTTTTCCATCATGTCAGCCACCAGGCTGGAGCTGCTCAGAGCTTTGTTGTCTGCCCTGCAGATCAGAGGCACAGCCTGGAGCAGGGTCCTGCTGGCAGTTCACTGAGCAGCACCAGCAGGAACACATCTTTGGCCCCTTTGCTGGGGCAGAAAGACCAGCAGGATAGGAGACAACTCTTCCACTTTCTCTCTTCCAAGCCACCACATCAGAAATATTAATGAAGGTGGTAGAGCCTTGGCAGCTTGTTCTTAGGACAGGTTCATCTACCTACAGTCTAAGGCCAGCTGTGACCGATCAGTTGAGTTTGTACAGGGTTGTATAATGCCATGTTTCACATTAGGTGAGTATTAAGCGCTGATACATGTGTTGCATTCCCATTAGTGCCTTATTCTTAACCTGTATTTTAAACGTCTTTTATTTTACTGGTCTTGATAGTGGTGTTTCCAGATGCTGAGATCTGGGTTTTTTTAGTGCTTCTAATAGAAGTAAGTCTAGTATGCAGATTGCTGATAAAATAAACTGCCTTTAAGTGGGAAAAACTCTGATGTCTGTCTAATCTCAAGTGCTTTTATGACCATTAGCAGCAAAGGCCATATAGAATCATAGAATCATAGAATGCTTTGGGTTGGAAGGGACCTTTAGAGGTCATCTAGTCCAACCCCCAATATCTAATTGCTATTTTAAGTACAGGTCAGGACTGGTATTCAGGAGCAGTAGGCAGCAGGGACAGAAACTTGGGTCCAGACTGTCTCTTTGTGTTGCCCAAGTGTGCTCTTACTTATGGGATAAATCAGGAGCAAGGGCCTAACTTAAGTTGGCTGCTATATATCCCATGGTATCATGTCAACAAAATAGCCTTGGCTCCTTCCTAAAGGCTTCGACACAGTGAGCAGAGACGTGGGATATCTCTGCAATGGAGGCACGAGTGTCCGAGGGCTTCTGGTGATACAGGGACATAGAGTACCCTGTGCTTCATGTAGGCTGTTTGTGGTCTTAGATGCAGCTACATTGTAGAAGTGGAGCCAAGGTGGCTGGGCCATACAATAACTGCTCATCCTACAGCACCTTCGTGAGTCAGGGAATTGCTGCTTCCTGAGTGAGTATAAATTGCTTTCTGCAGGGTCGTCTAGAGATGTGAATTCTGTTTTCTCAAGTCATCAGTATCACCAGAACCCCAGGAGCATTTGACCTCATTCAATGCACATAACAGTTTAGGCCATGATCTATATTAGGCCCCAAGAGGCGGTATAAGAGTTATATTGGCAGGTGCGTTGCCACAAGCTATTAGGGCTAGGTTGTACTTGCAAGGCTTTATAGAAAATGTGTCTGCTGTGGGTTTTTTGGCCTTTATTGCATTCACCCACCCCATGTGTTATTTTCCTGAAGAAGAAACTTGCATGAATCATCTGATGACCATTTTAGAAAGATTCAGCTGTGGGGCTGATATTCCAGTGTGCGGAGCAGGGCCAGTACTGCAGGGATATATAATTTCAGAGTGGTGTCAGTATTTCGTACAGCTGCAGCCCTCTCTGCTGACTGGGATTTATAGGAGTAATGAAATGCTCTAGCATTTCCATGGACTTCCAGGCTGAATCAGAAACGCTAAACACTAAAACCTGCCCTTCGTGCTATTGACATCTACAGTGCAAGTTGCCATCCAACTAAACTCCCAGCCCAAATTTCAGAGTGGTCAGTTAAATTAAACCGGCGTTGAGGAGCTGAGTGGTTTGGGAATGGGAGGTAGAAGTTGTCTGGGGTTTTGTAAATTGTCCACAGCGGTCCCTTGTGCATGGGATGGCCCCTTCTGCACTGCGGAGCTGTGCTGTGTCCACCGAGCGCAGCTCCAGCTGGGTAGCAGGTGTGCAGCAGCAGTGACCTGGTTTGGGAGCGACCTCCACTAACCTCTCCGACATGCCAAGATAAAGATTGGCCATATGTTCCAACGCACGCTTGCGTGCCGAAAGGTCATCTTCCAAGTGGTCTTAGAGAGAAGTTGCACTCCTGTGGAAAAAACATCTTAAGATATCCCAGGAAAAGAGAAAACCACTGCTCAAACACTTTTCTGCACGGATAGATAATGTAAAACAAAGGTGTTCAAACATCAGGGGTAATTCAGTGCTGCTTGACTCCTAGCTGTGTCATTAAAAAGCGTTGGACCTAAAGGGAGGAAAATGAAGCATACAGCTGAAGGTCCTGGTACTGCTGAATAAACCAAGAGACAAGATGTCCTGTGCTCCCACAGCCCTGCTTGAAGTACCATCGTAAGGTTTCAGTGCACTGAGGTGCAAGTCCTGAGAGGCTGTTAAAAAGTCCGGGCTGCTGCGGTGGAAGTGGGAAGGTCAGTCTGGACCCCATGGTAATGGTTTGTGGCTCCATTTTTGGAAATCAGTTTTGGCTCTTCAGAGCCCTTTTCAAGCTGAAGAGCATTGAAAATTAAAACCCTGGCAGAGAAAGATTCTTAATATCTTTTTCCTATTTAATCATCCCTCTTTGACTGTCGGTAATGGTGAAAGTTGAATGCCTTACCAGAAGTTAACTGCCTAAATACCCCGCAGATTGAGATCCAAGTCATATCTGAAAAAGAAAGCTTTCCTACGTGACTTACATACCTTTGGAAGAGTTAGCTACCGTCTGAGCAATAAAATATCCTACCAGCACTTGAAAATCGCACATGGGAAAGGACCTCTTATTGTATTAGTCCCAATTTCTGCATAGCTGAGAGAGACACCAGGTGATATCTAATTGCAGCTAGAAATAAAAGCCACATGAGTACAAAGGCAGCTAAACAGTTTCTTCTGTTCACTCTTTGGAAGCGGGACCATCTTTTCAGTGCTGCCATTCATTCTTGCTTATCACATTTCCATCAATAAACCTTCCAGTCAAGTCCTTATCTGCAGCTTATAAAGCACTGTTCTCTGCCTCACCTTTCCCGCGTGAGAAATCTGCAAGCGTGAGTGCACCAAAGCAGTCTGAAAAGAATTTACGGGCTTCCTGCATATTCATGTGGTTACTTACACAACCTTAAACAATTTTATTATTCTATCTGTGCTTTTTGTGCTTGCGGAGCTGGGGCTGTGTACACACAGCATTTGCTGTGCTCACATCAGCCCTTGGCGGAGAGCTTGTTGTAGTCCTTTCCCCATGGGGACATCAGCAGTGCCTGCCCCAGCTCCAGGGGTACAGGGACCTGAAGCTGTGGCTGAGCCGCTGGCATCAGTGTGTGCATGTTTCTTACCTGCTCAGTCTGGTAGAAAATGGCTCTGACAACTCATTTCTCACATGGCCATTTTTATTTAGCAGTCCCAGTCATCCCAAAAGAGAAAACTGCCTACAGGCCTCTGGAGTTGCAGAAATCTCTCCCCGTCCTCCCTCTGCCCCGGTGGAGGGAGGATGCGTGTCTGGTGGGTAAGTAAGAGGGGGCAGCTGTGTTCCCTGCTGTGCTTTGGTCACCCTCTTTTCTGCTGGAGTTGCAGTGCCAGAGGGGAGCCAGGGGTCTGCTGCAGAGCGATGAAGGGCACTCTTGGCCGACGGATTGGCCAGCAGGCTTGTTGCAAAAAAAGGGAGACTTTGGCAAAAGATTTCTGAGACGTGTGTTTCTCTGTTGGTGGAACAACGGAGCATGCTATTCTAGCGGTATAAATTAAAACGGCACATTCTGGCTTTAGCTTGTACCAAAGCCAGGCAGAGCGTGGGGAGGGAGCTTTGCGTTAAGCACTTGATCAGTCATATTGTAAAACCACAAAACTAAGCCAGAAAGCGACCCTGGTTCAAGCTCCAGAAAAGAAGCAGGAGCACACATCATCTGTTGGCCCGTCTTTGCTGGACCCGAGGTTTCATTCATGTGCTCTGGACACATCAGTGCATGACGGCCCCTCCACCAACAGATAATTCAAGCTTGTTTTCCCCAAAGTGCGGTGCTGGATGTGTTGAACTGAGATAACAGCCAGCAGTGGGAAGCACATGGGCCCTGACATGCTGAGTGTGCTTTTTAAATTTTAGGATTGTGCCCCCCCTTGGCTCCTGGCATACTTTGAGGTGCAGTGGAGACCTGGAGTCATAATTTCTGAAAGTCCACTTAAATCTGTAGCTTTCGCATCTGCAGACTCATCTGTGGCCTCAAGTACTTGATATGAAGGTGTCTGCAAATGCAGCTGAACACCTCCAGGCAAGGTAAAATGACCCTCATGTCACTGTTGTATAAAGCCATGTTATTCTCTCAGCTTAAATGCTTCCTGCAGATCTGGCCACACTCTCTCAAGAGCACCAAGTAGAACTGGAAAAGATCCAAGGATTGGTAATGGCTGTGGAAGAATAAGGGCCTTCGGAGGAGGTCCTCTCCAGGGTTAGGGTTTGCTCAGCCGAGTGTGATGATCTTGACTCATTGCTGTTTTGCACAAAGCAAGAACTAGTAGCAATAAAACAATCTGACTGAAGTAGTTTTTACCCAGAATATAACTGAGGTCACTGACCTTCTTGGCACAGGCTGTTGCAAAAACAAAGGTGGATTCAGAAAGGGCTTTGACAAATTGTGAAGAGGTCAGTTCATGGTGGCAATCAAAAAAGGTAGGGGTCCAGATGCAACCTTCTGCTTGAGCTGTTGCTAAACTCCTGGTTTGCCAGAAGGCTGAGGGTTTGGCTAAAAGTTATGTCCTCTCCTTCCCCGTGCAAGTCACAAGACATTGGGCTCTGGATGGACGTTTGCTCTGACTAATGTTCAGGCTCTAACACTTGGAGTTTACCTGGCAGCAAGTCCCAATGACGTAAGTTAAAATTCAAGTGCCAGCACTTGTCAGGGATGTGACATTTGTTTGGATTGTCTTGGTTAGTGTAATTTTTCTTCTCTATACTGAGTTATACACCCTAGTATTGTTCCTGCAGTAAACCAGTCACACCCTGCTAGCATTTTTGTGGCCTACAGATCTTCTGTTTCCTTGACTCTTGCTCATATATGGTCATGAGACTGAGCAGTGACAGCTGGGGTTTGAAAAAGCAAGTAGTGATTTTCTGTATGCGCAGGAGGATAACTTCAGCAAAGTTTCAATTTCAGAAAGTTCTGACCTTCGAAGCCTTTTTAAGATCAGGTCAGGCTGGACAGCTGAGAACAGAAGGGTCCAAAATCACCAATCACTTGAAAAACTGGCACTAAAGCCACCAGAAATAAGTCAACCCTTGCATAAAACCTTCAGAATATTATTACCTGGGTAATAATGTGATTCACAAGTTTGGTTTAATCATTATGTAAATGAAAGTTAAGCCCTCACTTAAGGTGTGATAGATTTGATGTCATTTATCCTGTATAACAAAACCGATTCATTAAAGTTTCTCCATATTTGGCCATCAGTGAAGGCCTGACTTTGGCTCTGTGATGGAACAACTCAAGGCATAAATACAGTGTTTCTCGGTGTGCGTAATAATACTGGTGCATAGTTTGTGTTTTTAAGTGTTCTTCTAATGGGAGAGAAGTAAAATAAGAAAACTTATCATAAACTTTACACCTTTGTCGTTGAAGATGGGCTAAGTGGAGTTTTGGTTCCTCTGTGACTACTGAGATAACATTTTCAGCTGTAGCTGCCTGGGTTGGGTGTCCAGATCATGCATGTTGTGCGGCGAGGTGGAAGGTGAGGTGTGTGTCAGGGCATCCGGGACATGACCCCCTCCATTTGCAACCTTCCCACTTGCTCGTGATGCTGCCAGCCGCTGCCATACTCTGCTGGCAGTGCCAGCCTCTGGTCAGCCACGTCCCTCCTGGGCTCCTTCATGCCTTCGTCCCCACCTCTGTGGGACAGAGCCTGACCTTGGGGTGCAATTGCCTACAACCCGCGTCCCAGCAAGCACCCACCAAATATCTAAAGCGAGATCCGCTCTGGATGTGAACCAGAACTAGAGAGCTCAGTTTTCCTGGGGACAGAGAGCAGGAGGCAAAGATTTGCAAGCAAAACTGCCCATTGCCTCTGTAGCAGACCCTGTTGAGCAAGTTTGCCTGCTCTTGAAGCAGACCACAGCTCTCCTGTCCACCCGAGTATTTCTACATTGCCCACACCAGAGCTGCAAGGACAAGGTCAGCAGACAACCTTCTTCCCTGCTGCTAAACTACAATATTTTAGAGCAGCATACATCACTTGTGATCAAAAAAAGTACCCCTAGATATCATCTGTTGCCACTCAGTAACTAGCTAGCTTGGTGTCCTCAGGGTTTCTTCTTGCTGGTCACTGTTGGTGGTACCCACAGGTCTGGAGAAGGTCAGAAGGAACCTCTGGCAAACACTCGGACACAATGCTTCGTTCCTGGGCTGTTTTCTCACTGCTTGTGCCCTGTCCTGCAGAGCTGTGAATGCTTCCTGGAGGTATTTACATCAGTGAGCACTGCACGCCTGAATTAGACGCCTAAGATCAGGGCTTGATTTCCCTGTGGAGAGTGGGAAGGACTTGCAGAGCCTTCAAGGTACTTGGTGTGTGTGACCCTCCGTTGCAAGGGAGATTTTCCTTTCCTGTACATCCATATGACGTCTAGCAGAGCAGCACCCCAGCCTCCCGAAATGCAGTGATACGTGCCCTGATGCTCACTCACAGCTGAAAGGCCAGGTTAGATGGGAGAACCAGCAGCACCTCCCAAGGGAGATGCGGGTGCTGTGACAGTATTCACAGTACACATTGAAAAATACAATCTCCAGCCGCGAGCCGGTGAAGCTCCAGTCGGCTGCAATCCTGAGTGTGTTTGCAACACTCCGGTCGATTCACCAGTGCTGTTTGTTTGAATGAGGAACAATTTTGTTGCTCTATCAAAGTCTCGCTGACATAGCCTGCAGCTATGAATAAATGTTGTGTGACTGCGAGCTGGAGCATTGAAGAGACAGGAAGCGTGTTCAATATTGATAAAGAGCAGAACGGGAGCTTGTTTAAATTGTGCACAGACAACTTTTCCATAATTAAGGGAGCAACAGACGCGATCCCTTGCCTGCAAATGAAATGACTAACAAAAGCAGGAGATGCACATGACATGCAGCCTGATACACGCCTGTGAGCAGAAGTGATGGTGAAAGGGACCTGAGATGATTCCCAAGGATGGGCTGTGCGTGCCCGTCATTCCTCTGTTTCCAGCTGGCAGCGTGGGTGTACGGAGACCTCGTGCTGTGTTCTCAGCTATTAAGCAGTGCGTGCCTTCAGCCCTAACTGGAAGTGGAGCCCCCTCATATGACGCCCTGTACCCTTTCGAGTGCTCTTGTTCATACTGGAATGATTCAGCCTGCAAATGGAGCAGGTGGAGTAAGGGATCAAATCAACCTATATGCATGGTCCCTACTCACAGGGGCTAATGTATGTATGTGATTGCTTCCTTCCTATCTGCAGCTTTATCCTATGTTTGTTCTTGGGAATGTGTGCCCGTGAAGGGTCTGGTGCTGTGCCTTAATACTTAATAAAATGAAGACTTCTGCTGGGCAGCAAAAAATGGGATAGGGGCAACTGCGGGGAGAGGTAGCTTGGATGCTGCTGGAGTTGAGTGTGGGATTTACTGCCAATACTTGTGAGTGCCTGTTGCTCATAGGTTACAACTGCCGCATTAGAGATGTGCCCACCTGCTAACCATCCTCTTCCAGATGCCACTTGCTCTGTATTCCCTTCTTTCTAAGTTTTAGGTGCTTTTTCTCAAGCAGAAACTTTAAAAAGAATTTGCAGACCCCTCTAACCGCACCAGGCCATTTTAAGTCATGACCCCACGGTCCAGGCCATACTGATGCATACTTGTCTCATCGTGGAGTCCTCGTGAAGTCATGGGGGTTTCGCTTCAATGTTCTTCTGGCCATTGAGGGTTCAAGCACGCTGATCTGCTCACAGGACGAGGGCCAGCATGGGCAGCCTGCTATCCACACAGATCTCATCGAGCACTGTTTAAAATGGGCACAGGCATCCAGGTCTGTGCCAATGTTGTAATTTAGCAGCTGGCATATTTAAATGCTTGCAAGTGGGATCAATCTTTTTTTAATCATTTATGTTTAATTATTGTTTCCAGCTAGTTCTCTTGCGTTTTATTGCTACAAGTTTCTAAAGAACATTTTTTAAGCTTGAACTGAAAAGCCTAATATCACCCAGCAAGGAAGAGCTTATAACACTTCAGTTAGGAGACTTCTCCCATGCTTGGAGCTCTTGGGCAGGTCAAGGGTTGAATTCACTGAATTACTTTGGTTGGAAGATATCTGGTCTGACTTTCTGCTTACAGACAGGACGTCCTCAAAGTAGGCTGAGGTTGCTCAAGCCTTGCCCAGTCAAATTTTGGTTATTTCCAAAGAAGATTTCACAGCCCTAGTTACAGTACCAGTTGGTCTCCATGCTGTACCACTGTATAGAGTTATCCCATCCCAGATACAGGACTTGGTATTTGCTGTGTTGAACTCCACAAGGTTCCCATCAGCCTGTTTCTGCAGCCTGTCCAGGTCCTTCTGAATAGAGCCCTGTCCTCCAGTGTGACAACCACTTAATACGCTTTGGTGGTGGTGTGAACTTGGTGAGACAGTGCAGAGAGCTGGCCAAGCAGGGGTGATGGTAGGATGCAGCATAATGTAATGGGTCTGGCTTAAAAAACACGTAGGGAAGTAAAGATTTGCGTCCTCCAGCACCCTTCCCTGAAAGAAAAGGGGTCAAGGAGTTGGTGAGCTTTGCTGTGGCAAGAGGCTCGGGGTGGCACATCTCTCTGGATATTAAGACACGTATTGCCTTTCTGTTGTCCTGGAAGAAGAGCGCTCACCAGAGTCACTGTCGAAAGACCCCTGCTATTGTATGTGGCCAAAAGGAAATACCTTGGACTCACAGAGCTTTTTGGCACCTCCCCTATTTCCTAATAAACATTTAATTTCTCATTAGGTAGTTAGCATTTAATTGTTATTGCACAGTGTAATTACCTTTTCTGAACAGTCTGTTTACTTGGGCTATGGAGAGAATAAACATTAAAGACCCAGCTGATTTCAGCTGCCTGATATAAGCCATTCCCTTCCATTTTATAGGATAATTCAGGTTGGAAAGGGCCTCAGGTCTCCAATCCAACCTCCTGCTCAAAACAGGGTCAGCTATGAGATCAGACCAGATTATTGTATGTGCTATGTTGAAGAACGTGTTTTTACGACAAGCGCTTTATTTGCTCATGGTGCAAACATGTCCAGAGTGTTTGCATGCCTCCCCACGCACGCCCACGCTATACAGGGATGCAAAGATGGAGCAGGCTCCTTGCTTTCACTGTAACGTCCCCACGGGTTGTGCAATGTGGCATTTTGTTTATGAATGACTTCGGATATCAGTGTGTTCAGTTGCAACATGCATTACTGTATCAGCCTCCATCTATTGAGAAATGAAAAATTATGGATGCCAACCCCTCCTTCGCTATTCAAAGCATGAAGGAAGATGATGTTGGTAATTAGGTGTTTGCTGTCTAAAGGAGGAAGTTTGTAATCCATTGCTATCATGGTGCCTCTGTAAACCCCCAAGCCACGATTTATCTCAGCCATTTAATATCTGTGTGGAGGGACAGAATGGCATATTCAGGATGAGCCATTATGATCTGTCTGTTTGGGAATACAGAGTGTTTTATAATCTTCTGTGGATGCTTTTTACTTGAAATGAAGGAAATTAATGGCTAAATTCTGTAGAGAAATAATGCCCGATGTGAAGCACCGTTTGAAGGACAGTGCTACATGAAAGCTGAAATTGTCTTTCTCTTTCAGCATGATATCTGTTTTCTTTTAATCACAGGAATGAAGGACTAGAGTTTCAGCCTTAACTGTTAATTTCCTGTCTATTGTCTATTCAAACAAGATCCTGCTGTATCTCTTAAAATAAATACATTTAGAGATGGGGCTGAAACCTGCGCCTGCCCTCTACCCCTCTCCAAGGGCACCTAATTCCTGCAATCTGGGCCACCCTTCCCACACAATGCCGGGGCTAAAGCAGCCTGCTGCGTACTGAGAAACGGGGCTGAAGCACCGAGGGAAGGGCAAGAGAGAATAAAGATGACCGGTAGAGCCACAGGGAAATTCAGGTGTGAGAAAGATGTCCAAATGTGTTTAGCAACTGGGCCGGGGGAGAGGACACGGCTGAGCAGCAGCTTGCGACCGTGCCAGCAAACACAGGGGCAGTGCAGAGCCCTGGGCACAATCGCTGCAATACGTATTTTGGTGAAGCTCCCACACAGGCTGCATTCAAGAAGGAATTGCATGAGATTGCTTGAAAAAGGGTATTTATAGTAGCCAGAGGGTGCCCTGGGCTAGCCCAGCGCTCTACCCTTGTCCCACATTAATGGCAGAGGTTAATGGTAGAGCAGGACAGAAATATTTAGGGCAAATTGTTAAAACCAACCAAAACAAAAAAATTAAGGGTGATACCTATTTCTTATTTCTTATCAGAAGTTTTACTGTCTTCTGGTTAGTAGATATTTTAGAAAACTTCATCTTAAAAAAGTACTGGTTTTGGTCTGACACACCTACATTTACTCTTATTGGTCATGGTGAGCTACTGGGGGGGTAATCTTTTTTTAAGACGAGCAGAAGATGTACAAGGCTTGATGTGATTTTTTTTTTTCTTTTTTTTTTTTAAGCTTACAATTCTGGAAAAAAGAACAGTGATCTTATAGGAATCCAAAACTGTGATGCTGAAGCTCTTGAATTATTCATATGATCTTATTCAATGCACTGTGATTATTTCTGATGCTTCAAACTCCTGGATAGCTTTTGATGCCTGTATTATTTCTATGTAAATTCCAGCCATTAGTTGGTTTTATCAATAAGGTTCAGATTGAATCATGCCTCCCCTGCAAATTAATGCAGGCTTGACAAATGGAAGAGAAGATTTAAACTATCAAAGCACAGACTGTTATACGTGGGTTTAGAATAAAAACATATATATGTTATTTCAAGCTTTAGAAGGTGGTATCTGAAAATATTAGCACGTATAAGGACATTTAGCAGATTGGTACACATGGAAGAGTGAGCTAAAGTGCAGGCTTGAAAGGCTTTTAAGATGTGTAGATAGACTCCTACTTCTGCCACGGACTCAGTACTTCACTGTTTCCAGGCTGGAGACCAGAAAATGTTAGACTGGCTATTGACTTATTGTCACTATATCTAATTAAACCACAGAAATTGTTTTTAAACAACGTTAAAGATCAGATTTAAACTCATAAAAGCAGGAAAATCAGGATAGGGTTGAAATTGTCTCTCTAATTCACCCCGGCGTGCCTTTGGGCTGTCTTTTGCAAAAAGAGACATGTGTCATTGATTAGAGCCTACCCAGTGCGGAGGCCCATTGGGAACGGCGTGGCACTCTGAACACTCAATTCTCATGCCCTTCTGCATGAGACTCTGCCTTTAATATAATTTTATGTCATTATTGTAGTGTTAATTTATTTCAGACTACTATTTTTTTTTAATTAACCTTTCTTTTCTCAGCAAAGGAGGGAAAAAGATATGATCAGCTTTAATGGATGAAAAGTTTTCTGAGCAGAGCGCAGTCAATGCAGAGACTGATTCAAGCCTGCAGGCACACAAAGTTGTACCTACAAATCTGGTCAATCAATTCGTTCCCCTAAAGCAGTGATGAAACTGGATTAATTACTAATGAAAACTTACATCTGGTCTGGCCCAGTAAACTGTGGGAGATGCTGTTACGGAAAGCAAAGGAAACCTAATTTCCCCTGGTATTGACCGCTAAAATGTGTCAAAAATAAGTAGTAGAAAATATTAAATGAAAGCTGGAGCAGCAGAGGCCAGTATGGACCGCCAGGAAGAGCAGTTTTGACCTCTTGTGAAAATAGAGGACAGTAGCAACATCCAGGAAGGAATCTGATCTCCTCTAAAGTAGAGGAGATGTTTGGATCCATCTTTACTGCAGAGACAAGTTACACCTTCCAGGTGGCAGAACCAGAGACATCTGTAAGCCTGTTCTCCCCTTAAAACACATCATCCTCCTTCTCCCTCATCCTCCCTCCATCTGCCTGTCTTTTAGTCAGATATTTAAATCTCCTTATTAATTTTTCAGCGCACTCCTTCCCCAGCTGGAACAAGAGCTGCTGTGGGGAGCGAGCGGTAACGAGAAGAACGAGTTTGTGAAGTTTTGGTGCAGCAGCGATCCCTCGGCCCCGCTAAGGCTGCGCGCTGATCCTGCAGGCTGGGTTGAATGTCAATGCTGTGAACAGGCGGTCGTTCAACAGGCGCTTTACAACAGATGCCTACAACACCTAATCCCCCTGCATTACACAGGATTGTGCTGTTGACAAGCACATTAAGAAAAGGGGGTGGGATAGGGAAAATTGCTTCCAAGTAATTTCTGCTTACACTGTTTTCAGGGATTTAACAGGCAAATACTCCACAGATTGTGGAAGAAGGAGCTTGAGCTATCTCAGGTTAATTTAGGATTTATACCCAAGTCTCACCTGAGTAATTTATCCAGAGATGACTGAGTAAAGGGAGTCACCATCTCCTTGGCTGGATTTTGTTCAAGAGAAGACTATTTGGTGTGTAGGTGCTGGGACAGAGTCGGTGGATTCAGTGGTATGCATTGCTGGGAAGGAGGAAGAGGGGTTTAACCCAATTCTTCCCTTGATACTTCCCTGTGGTCAGTGCAGGCAGCTCTCCCTGGAAGGCCTCAGGTTTGTTGTCTTCTTAACATCTGCTATTTCTTAACATCCCCTTCCTGGGAAACATACACAGGCGCACCGATGCTGCTGGACCACACAGCAGACAGGGGCTAGAGATGCAAAATATCAGCTTACATTCGCCTGCTGTGGACTGCCAGGACTCGTCTCACCCCATGCACTTTTTTTTCTGCTTGCTGCTGCTTGGAAACGGACTCCTGCATTTCTTTGGTCCAGCGGGGAAAATTCTTGGCTGCAAAGCTGAGTCTTGCAATCTGGTCCGCAGGCCAGCAAGCCCTGGCCAGCTTCCAGGCACAGGATCTTTCAGATGTGGGGATTTTCCATTGAGGGTATTCTGCTGTCTCTTCAAATGTTGAGCGAGATGCATTTTGAGAGTGGCTCTTGCTGATAATCACCCCGAAAGGAGAGAAAAAAAAGCATGTGCTTTCCTACAGAGGCTGCTCCCAAGCCCTGCAGAAGGCTGGGGACTGAGATCAGCCCCTGGACTCCCGCCCAGAAATAACTGGCCATTGGTGTGCCTACAGTGTTTTGGGGCTCGTCTGTCCAGCCAAAAGGGCAGCTGTTGCCTGTATTTCCACAGGCCAGAGAGTAAAATGTCTAACTGCACAAAAAAGCCAAAAAAAAGAGAGATTTTCTCTTAATGTGTTTTTAGGCATATTGAAGAGAAAGGCTAATGCCGTTAGGTTCTTCCTGACTTGCTTATGTTTATTATTTTACAGGCATCTGAAACACCCCTATCCTATTTTCTCCTCTTTCCCAAATGTCTTAAGCCTTGTGTTATGAGGGGAAGGCCCGAAACAAGCATCCATCTACTGCAGTGATGAAGGCACCCAAAGAAATACCTCTGCGTGTGTGTAGCACGCTGTTGGAGTATGCTGCATGCTGCAGCCAGCTCTGCTGGCAGATACCATCTCCATGGGCATCAGCTGCCACACGCCATGCCCTGTCCTTGACAGCCTCCAAACGGCATGTCCCTTCCCCACCAGCCGAAAAGGGGTCTCGGTTCTCTCTCGGCAGCATCAGGAGGAAAGGCAACTACATGCAAGCGAACAGGGTCAATCCCACAGGCAGAGGGGGGTATGCAGAATAGCCAGAGGGTTGCTATACATCTGGGCTTTCTCTTTCTAGGAATAAAATCTCAACAAGGAGCTGTTTAGCTGCCAGGCAGATTGCAGGTCCCACTCCCTTGCAAATTGATGGACCTCTGTCCCTTTCCATCCATGGAGAAGTGGCAGCAGGTCCAGGAAGGGAAGGCTGGTATGGGGTAAGTAGTGCAGAAGAAGGGGTTGGTGTCAGTGCTGATTTCTATAATGAGAGGTCTTGCTGGGTTATTTTAAGCACTGGGGGATGCTGTTCCAAAACCACAGTTGTTCAAATATCTGCTTCTGGGTAGTAGATAAATGCTCACAAGTCAAAGGCTTATTTGGACTGATTGCCATGTTTTCTGAAATTATTCCATTTGGGGTTAACTGGCCCATCAGGGGAAGCTGCGTCTTTAAGCGAGTACTTAAAATCTCTTGTGCCTACTTGTGAATGGCACCTCAGAAGAGATCCAGATGAGTTCCATTTCTGTGCTGGGGCACAGAGAAGTGCTTTATTGCGTAAAAGAGTCTTAAGAAGTTCAAGGTTAAAAACTGATGCTTTGTCCACAGAAGAAATTGAAAGCTGTTGATGCAAATGGATACTGAGAGTTTGTTGAAATACAGTGCCACTACTCAAGGAGAGCTGTCATGCTCATGCTTTCTGTATTGGCTCCACTATTGAGATTATTACTTTGATTTTTGAGGGTAATCAGAAGAACAGAACTTTATGATTGAGAGAGCACAGCTCACTGAATCAAGGATCAGAAAATTTCTCACTGTTTTGGATAGAAACAATCTCTAAGGCTCTCTGCAGCTATGCGTTGTTTTGACACTATATGAGCACATACTGGTAGATTCCTATTCTCTTAAAGCTTCCCCTCCTAACTACTGTTTCTTCCTGCTTGGCAGCTGAAGTGTTACATTTTATTCCTCTGTATATTCAACTATACTATCATTAAATGATGGGGGATAGTTATACTTACTGGATAATTTCTAATTTTTTTTTTTTTTTAAATTGACTCAGGACTTCTGTATCAGAAAGGGAATGTAGGAGAGGTCATGATAAAAGCAATGGGTTTCAAGAAGACAGATGTCAATGAAGTGAAATTTGGTAAATCAGATCTCCCAAGAGGTCAGGCTAAGGGAAGATAAAATAAAGTTGTCAGTTCCTCAGAGTAAGCTAAGGGCACAATTTAGGCTGTCCAAATGCAAGAATAGGAAATTCAGTAGGTGCCAAGCTGGGTAGATGATGAAGGGTTTTTCTGTAACTTTAACACCAGACAGAAACACACAGAAAAAAAGAAGTAGTCAGATTTCTAAGAATAAATCTGAAAGAACAGCACAAGCATTCAGGGATAAAACCAGAAAGGCCGAGGCACAAAATGAGACCTCAAAGATAACCAGAAATAATTCTGTAAGAACCATTAATAGAATGAGGAAGATCAAAGGGGGGGGATTGGTCTGCTACTCAATGGAGAATGAAAGCTGTCTGCAGATAATTACAATAAGCTTGAAGAATATTGGAGCAAAAAATATTTTTTTCCCAGAGTAGCTTGGGAATTATAGTCCAGTCAGATTAACAACAGTTCTAGAGGAAAGAAAAATCAACCATAACAAATTGCCTGTAACATTTACAAAAAATAATTGGAAGATGAATAGCAGTCAACATAGGTTGGTCAAAAATAAGTTGTGTTAAACCATTTTAATTTCCTTTACTGCAAAACAAACCATTGCAAATTGGATTAGGAACAAAGGTCACATAGCTTGATTTAAAAAAATCTAAAGTTTGCTTGGTAACTTTGCAGCAGGCATAACGGTGAGAAGGACTGCAGGCATATTGGAGGAAGGGGTTACATTTGTGTGATAAATTAAAGAAATGTCTGAAAAAACAGGGTTAAATTCAGCAGGGGACAAGTGCAAAGTACTCTTAGCGCGAAACACTTTGCTAAGCAAATAGGCTGGGAAACAACTAGCCAGAAAGCAATTCTCCAGAAAAGTACCTTTCATTATAACAGATAAAAAATTAACTGAAAGTAGGCAATGGCATGCTGTTGTGAGAAAGACAAACATCCCACTATCGGGTTCAGGCAGGAGTGGTCTCTGCTCTGCTCAGCGTGGGAATACTATGGCCAGCTTTGATCAATGAATTTTTAAGAGAGTTGTGGATGGACAGGACTGAGTTCAATGTCCTCTTCTGATAAAGGTTGTGAGGTTTTGCTTTTTTTTTTTTTTTTAACCTCTGATCCATGAGTAAAAACTGAAAGACCTGGGCTTATGTAGTGGCAGAAAAAAAAGCTGAAGCGAGGCCTGACGACAGCCTTCAGGTACATAAAAGGAGGAGAAGGTTTCCTGTGTTCGTGATGGTTAGGACAGTGATGTGCTTAAATTAACATAAGGGAAATTTAAACTGGGCATTAGGAAGACCTCTCAAAGGGCGAGGGCATTAAAGCACTGGAACAGGTTGCTTGGAGAGGTTGTGAAGTTTCTGTGATTGTGGGGTCTTTAGGAACAGATTGGACAAACATCTGTCAGGAATGACATAAGCCAATATTGCCCTCAAGTAAAGGCATTTTTGATTCCTTCCAGGGCTATTGCTTGATGACTCTGGGCAAATCTAGAGATGTTAAGTGACTTACTGGGAGAAATTCTCATGGCCGTGCCGTTATCTCCTTCCTGAGAGGGTACTGCTTTGCATAATTCAGTTCATTTATTGCTATTCACTTGCGTGTAATTAAATACCTAAGGTGAGCAGGGGGAGAGCAGTTGTCAGACCCTGTTATGGGAGGGCTTGGCTCCAACGGATCAAAGAAGCCATCATTTGGATGGTATACATTCTGTTAAGGCATCATGATGCTGTTAGTCACTCTAACTCTCTTACTTGCTATTCCCTTCTCTAAATATGTTGTCTTTATCTGAGAGAGCCTGGGGAGCTGTAAATCTCTGAAGAAATTCTCCATATGCTGGTGATTTTCAGGGAACTCTGCCATACATAATTTCTGATAGGAATGTTTGAATAGGGAATTAATTTACTTTGGGTCCTTGATTATTCTGTCTTGCAATAAGAGGAGTATTGGCATCCAGCTGAAAGTTAAACAAGGCGCTAGTTTCCCTTTTCTTTCTCTCTGATCTTCACATTCACAGTAGGACTGTCGGAGGCAGAAAGCAATGCAGACGGGATGTACAGCGGCCACAAAAAATCGGTATTGTGTAGCTGAAGTAATCTCTTTATTCCAGGAGCTTCTAATGAGTAATGAGACCATGTTTCATATAACTCCTGTTAACATGGCAACATATGAGCATGCATCCATCTACAAGCAGAGAGGCTTTAATAACATATGAGTAAATTACCTCACGCATTTCTCTCTGTGAAACAGCAGACTTCTCTTAGGAGAGATAAAAGGATCGGGCAAGAGCCCTGCAAATTGCTTAGAAGTGGCATCAAGAGAGGAGAGGGATGAATTAATCAAACTCATGACATTTGAAAAGATTCAGACTCATGGATTTTTGATCCAAAATATATCATCAAATTATAAAAAATCACAACCCTGGCCATTGACCCTCACCCAGTGAATCCTTTCTCCATAACTTCTGTTTGATTTCTGACTAATATCTGTCTTCACCAGGGCGCTGGAGGAGGCAGAGTTTACCACCACTGGGAAACTTGTTCCAGCTGTTTGAAGACACATGTTTATAATGATGCTAATTATTTTGATTTGCCTTGTCTTCCATTTCTGAGCAACGAATCTTGCTATGTTGCAGTGAAAAGCTCTGGTTTTAATCCTTATGTGTTTACTGATTGTACCTCTGCTGAATGTAGGGCACTATAGCAAATTATGGGCCAAATTATTTTTTAAATTCTTTTTTTTTGGGGGGGGGAAGGCTTAAATGAAGACAATGGGTCATCATCTGAGAACACAGCTTGACAAGTGGTGGCCTTGCACAATACAACAGTCTGTTTACAGGCACAGGTCATTCCTGTGCGGTAGTGTTTTGCTGGTGTAGGAATTCGATGCAGGAATGAAAACTCCAGCATTTGTAAGTGTTTTAACATTCCTATTCTGATTTATCTTTAATAAATCTTTCTTTCTTTTTCTTTTTTTTTTATTTTTTAGTTTTTAAAGCAAATGGCTACAAAAGGGCCCAGTTAAATTCTATATTCCCCTTTTCCTTAGGATTTGGGATATTGCAGAAGTAAATATTTTCTGGGCTTCTCTTACGAGGAGCTCCACGGTCTCTTAAGTAGGAATATAGTGTCACGTCTCAGTCTGTCAGACTTGATTTACCTTTGAACACTCAGGCCAGCAGCTGAAATACAACCACATGTAGATGAACCATAGGTATTAGCCACATTTGAAGTTTAAACACAGGAAGCAAAGTTTATTCAAAGTCAGGGGATGTCAGTGTTTGCCATAATTTGGCAAGTAATGTGGCCAACTATATTCAGCAAGTATTACAGCACCTTTAAAGACAAAGCAGCCCATGGATTGCTTTCAAAGGCAGTATAGATTTTGTAAGCAGTACACTAAAATAGATCAGAGTGACCTCTTAGCTGTGTTAGAAAATATTTAGATAAAATTTTAAAGGAGCTGCCGTATTTGGCTATTCATTAAACATATAAATCCATGCGATCTGTCTTCGCCCATCTGGAGACAGCGACGTTAATGAGTTAACTGCCTGAACATAGTCTCTGTAGAGTCACTCGGATAATTTGAAGCAGTGTCGTTTCAAACTAAGGATAAATACAGCTTTGTATAAAATGGGTTCTTGTTCCAGCAATAATTGTTTGTGCGCTATATAAGATGGACTTGAATCACCCCATCCGACTTATTCCCAGAGCAGTAAGTGATACGGGTTTCCATAAAGAGGCAGTGCATCTACTAGTAGATTCACTAATTTTGGGGGGGTGTTGGCACATGGAATCAATTTACTTTAGCAGTCAGAGACTCTTTTTATGGCAGAGAAAGCAGTTAGTGGAAAAAGAAAATGTACACAATTTATATTACACTTCCGTGTTTAGGGTACCAGCAAAGCACATTTCCTAACACAGTTAAGGTAATCTGTGGTTATTTTTATATTGTTGTTAATGATAACACTTCACAAGAAATCATTTTTTCCTGTTGAAATGAACTGTTTGTTACTGTGGCACCTAATCTTCGTGCTCGTAACAGGCCTGGTTTTCTAAGTCTCAAGGTTCAAATATGCAAATCCAGATTCACCAAGGATGAATCTGACCAAAAATAAACATCTACACTCCTGATGCTGTGTGTCTTGACCTCATTGTCAAAGAGGAATAAGAAGTACTTTAGGGTGTGGGATATCTGATCTGTTTATGGATGAGAAAGGAAAATATTGATATTTAACATTTTAAATAATGTATTAAGAAATTAATAATTTCCTAATAGTGATATTAAGAAAGTCTATGAATTAAGAAAGAAAATCTAACTGATTGGTCATCAGTTGGCATTTAAATCTGGTCAGGTGAATTGGGTTACCCCAATTAATCCATAAAGAAGAACTCCTGTGTTTCAAAATTCTTGGATGGAGGAATCCTGTGTAAAGGGAGTTTTGATACAGTGGGATCTGGCAGGTCAGACAGGGGTAGTTTCTTCCCACAACAGAAGGAAAAAAGGAAAGGTCTTCCTTGGTGGAAGACATCTTTATTTATAGTAAAGATAAAAGTCAACTATATTCTGGGGATGAGATCTGGCATTGAAACTTCCAAGGTAAGATCAGATACAGTGCCAATTTCCAGTCTAATCAGTGTTGTTTCAGCTCGGTGAACCTCTGTTCCGATATAATCCTGGGCAGTTGGAGAGCAAGATTTCTCCTTCTTATTGCTTCTTCATCCCTTTTAATTATCAATAATCACAAAAATTAAGGAAGGAAATCTCTTGCCTACAAGAATTGGGGCTAGAAGAATCTGGTCTTCAAGGTAAACATCTTGAAATACCATGCAAAGTTGATGAAGACAAAATTCAGATGGTGACTAATGCTCTTCTAGGTTGGAGTCTCTCCAGAAGTCTTGAAATCAAAGCTCGTTGCCAGTCAGTGTATGTTATGGCAAAATGCAACTAATAAGTGAACAAGACAACCAATGCATTTAATGTGACAGCACCACTTGGGGCATTTAAGTCTGTCTTAAGAAAGTTCAGTCAAGATTGGATCAAGCATTTAAATCACAGGCAAACCTGCAAAACATTTCCATAACCTGCCAGAATAACCCTTTTGTCTCCAGCTAAAAAACACCCTTTATTGAATTTAAAGTGAATTAAGCAAAACCACTTTCCGTCAAAAGTAACCATGACGCAAATGGTTTTATCTGCATGTAACCAAGGCAAGAAAACATTAACCAGCTGCTCCCCATTCAGAGGCATCTGTAACCATCTGGAGGGAGCCCCAGTCCGCAGTGCAGTGGCTCAGTGTGGGACCAAGCATGACTCAGTTTGTGCCTGCCAGAATCAACACTCAGTGACTGGAACGTGTTCAGAACCTCCTTTTAACAATTCTCCAAATAGTCTTTACCAGGCATTAATGTAGTCTTCCACGAGCCAAATGGGAGTTGTATGGTTCTGGCTGGCAAAGGCTGGCATTGGGTGGTCCTGCGATGTTGGTGGTCTTGGCACGTGGATTTCAGTTCTGGGAAGAAGTGATCTTGGGATCCGTCCGCATGGCTGTTCTTGCTGAGGTTGGGTGATTACTGATGTTGTGGGGTCAGAAATTGCCTGTTTGTGTTTGCACTTTCCCACTTCCATGCTCTGGCAGCTTCATATTCTCATTGTTGATGTTTCAAGATAGGTCTGTGGTTAACTACAAGTGGCTCCTGTTATCTCTGTCTTCATGAGGGTCATGAAGGTACTTTGCTTTGGTTTTACTATTTGGTAAAGTTTTCTTGTTTCTTTTTGGATATGGAGTTTGTTCATCAAATTAGTTAAAATCCAAATCAGACGTTAACGGATATGTTGAAGTTCCCCCAAACATGCATCAGACAATTCAGTTCAAGGAGTGTACGAGATCTGCCTGCTGTCTGATGTGAGTGCATGAAGCCTTAGAGAAGCTATGCTAACCCTCGAGCGCTTAAAGGGCTTTCAATGCATTTTGCCATTTATCCTATTGGTTTTGTACCTGCAATTAAACTGTGGATAGAAAACAGGTGATGAAAGGCGCAATTTAGTTATTAATCTACAGTTAATTTTTGTGTTACAATGCTTTTTGGTATCTCCAAAAATGAGCCTTCAAAAGTCTCTCTAAAATGTTGGCATGGAGAACTGCAAAAAGAACAGCGGTGCCTAGGCCTTAGCTGTTACACCAAGCAAAATTAATTAGGCTAAATCAGACCTGAAGAAATTTAGTCCAAATGATTAAACCTTTACCCACTTTGCTGACCAGTTGCTCATGTGAGGAATCAATCCCTCTGAATCCAGTGGGACTGCTTGTAAGAGTAACCAGTTATCAATATGACTGAGAGGTTGTCTTAACTAACCTGACCTTGGAGAGTTTCTGCTTTCTCTGGAAATACAGACTTTATATATGTTGCAGTCACTTTTCTCAGTGAATTAAGAATCTCCGTGTATCTTCTGCTAACTCCCTTCTTGTTTAAGTGAAGAGAATTGAAAAGATATGTTATACACCAAATAGTTATATAGGATGGTAGAATACAATTTCATTCAAGATCACACTCCTGTGCTCAGGTCACTTTACTCAAAAGGAGGTGAATGAACTATAAATTGTTGGTTTTTAATCATTAAATATCCTACTTTCCTCCTTCCCCATTCAATTATTCAAGACTTCTGTGCGAAGGACTGCATAAAGGATAGCTATATGAATGCTCTTTTTGCCGTGCCACAGACTTTAAACAGGGAAACAATTGCTCCTAAACTATTTGTTCCCTTTTGGATTTTCAAGTCATCAACTCGAACTTTCTCTGGTTTTGCATGAGTTTGAAATAATATGGTACAATTTATCTGTTGTTTACAAGGGCTTTTGTAAACCAAATCACTGAACCTCTTAAAAAAAATTACAAAAAGCTTGCTGCAACCTGTAATCATAGAAGAATTCGTATTATAACAGAGTAGGATTAATAATGCATGTAATTATAATATACAATTTTCTTTAGGCTTTTCTAATTATAAAAAAATTACAGATAACATCAACAGTGTGATTCTGAAATGCCTCTCATTTATTATGTAGCTCTCTTAATCAATGCTCTGCCACTGGAAATCAAGTCAGAATGTTATTATGGTCTCTCCTTCTGGATTTAATTACAGCAGTAACTCATGGCTCAAAGTCTGAGCAAACACACCATGCAGTTTATAGCTTTGAAGAACAGCTATTAATCCTGCCGTCTACCTCCCAGTCCAAGCCAGTGAAAGCATTTTAAAAATCTTTATGCTTGAAGATAAACACACGCTTACATGCAGGCTTAAGGTGGGGGTGCGGAGAGCCCAGCCACCGTGTCTATTCTGCGCACGCGCAGCAGAGCATCCGCTCCCGGGAGATGATCTCAAGGCACAAATCTCTGAACTTTTTGTCACCCAGACTGAGATATTATCTTGCACCCTTACATTTGTGAGAATGATTGCAGGACGTCAGCTCCTGTCCACTGGTAGCCTGGAGTCAGGATAGGGCTTTTGCCACGTACATGGGCTTGCTGAAGGTGTGCATCTGTGCCTCTTGTATTATTTTGGAATCAGTTTCCGTCATGAATCTCTAACCTGACAATTAGCTGCAAATGGGAGTAATGCACTCTTCCAAGAACTTGAATTAGTATCAGGAACTGCTTTTAGTTTTGGCAGCAGCCAGGGAGGATGTTTCTCCTTCCAAAGCAGAAACATGCTCAGTCACATGCTAGCGACTGGGAGGGCAGAGCTGCCAGGGGGGTCTGGGGAAGGGTGAGGTGGAGCATGCAGAAGGGTGAACATGAACATGAACGCTTGTTTTTTGAAGCGAACTCTTTTTAAGAAAATCTTGTCTTGTAAAGGAAGGACAGTTAAAACACCCTAGACTAATATCTACCAGTGTCTTTCAAAAAAGAATCTAAACCATGATTAAAGAAGATTCACTTGTCCTCTCATACCACCATCTTGAGCACCAGCTTTCCATATGCTTTATATATATTCTATATATATTCTATATTCTATAATATTTTGAGAAAGAGTAAACTGAAACATAACCAGCCTTGTTTTTTTATTGTGTGGTTTATTTGAACTCACCAGGGGCACAAGGGCCCCAAAGTCATCTGCTCACTTTCCTGGCCAGCTGGACGGACGGACAGCCATTTGATTATGTGTCATTTGGGAAGTTATGGGAAGGAATCAAGGAAACATTTGCACTTGACTGATGTAGCTGACATCCATGCTGCAGTGTGCTCTGCAAGGTTATCAGAACTGGTCAGAAATGTTTTTTTTTACCTAAATATTATTTCATCTGGACCTGCCAATTGTTTGAAGTGGAAAGTACTGGCAGGAAAGGCTAAGCTTCAGCAGATCGGTGTGTTTGAAAGACAGTGACATTTCAAAATTGATATTCTGAAATTGCCACATGCCTTCTGGAAACAAAAAGAAATAAAAGATTGGTATTTCACTGAAACTTCTCAAAAACATAGACATGAAGTACCGCGACTGACCAGTCTGAATTTTGTGTGTTTTTGGTTTGCTAGCCATTTCCACATTGCAACATTTTGGCCTTTGTGGAACAAGCTTATTTGGCTTTGGGTTTTTTTTTAATTTCTGAGAGTTGTCCGAGACAGCAATTTTTTCCCAACCCTGGTTTCCATCTTATGTTCCAGCAGAACCTGGGATCCTTCTCACCCTGGTAAGCCAGACAGGAGGAGCCGAAGGCACAGCGGGAGTGGGTATCAAACAGGAATGGATAAGAGTAGAAAAAGCACTTGGATAGGAGCTCAGGCTAAGTCTGCAGTAAAAACATCCCTTTACTCTCATCTCGTCTAACGTTAGCCTTCCAAAAGCAAGATCTCATGTTAAGCACCTAAAAAGGTGGTGCAAGCTTCCACTGCAGTGCCCAGGGAGTGCTGACTGCCCACTTACAGCAGTGGGCTCCGCGCTGCCCTTTTTAGGATATTTGTCACTTTTGGCTGCAGGAAGGGCTCTAGGAAGACTAAATATCAAGGATGTTTAAATGGCATGAAATGAGGTGGTATGAGCACCTTTGTGCTCTTTCCTCTTGGCAGTCTATTAATCTAAGGGAAAAGCCTGAGAAAATAAGACTAATTAATCCCAGCTACTGTGGACAGTGTAATTTAAATTTTTTCTAAGATTGACATTGCTTAGGCTGAAACCTGCTTCAAAAACCCCTCAGCTCTCATCCCCAGACACAAGAGTAATCCGTGTTTCATACAACAAAATATACAGCCAACTGTATTTTCTAAATTTGCTTTCAAACTCATCACAGGAAATAAGCCTTACAGGAAACAGAGGAAATCAATAACCCTGCCATATTCCCAGAAAAAGCTGTGGGAAGAGTCTCCTGTATTACGGATTGAATTCACTCTGCTGTCTAGCACTGGGGATACGGGGAAAAAAAGCAACCTCCCCTTCCAGCATTCAGATCTACTGCTGCAGGGAGCTGTGTCCTTGATGGCAACAAGCCATGGTGTTAGCTTGGAGCAGAAGAAACTGGGCTGGCGGAGGAGAGGGCTTCTGGCTGCAATAGTGTGACACTGACACATGAGGCTTTAATTTCAAGGGAGGAAGTGGAGCAAAAAGGATTGCAAAATCTGGTTCCATAATGGTCTGTGATTCTGCTTTCTGTGCTTGGTATCATATTTGTGGTCTCGGAGGAAATGTCAGCTGGTCCTCCTTGGTTCGAAGCAAGATGGAGAGGTGGGTGGAGTGCAGCGTTAAAGTGAGAACAGGGAAAAGTGCGGATCCTCGATCTATCAGCAGGGACATGAAGAGCCCTTTCCTCTCATCCTGATTGAGAAGAAACAGTAAAGCATTTCTTTGTGCTTTTTTTTTTTTTAAAGGCTGTTCTGTGAATACTGAAAACGGTTTGACATTTGTTTTGCAATATGCACATGAAGACTTACACGCGCCCCGGGTTGCAAGTCGCCAGGTTCCTAGCAGGCCTCAGCCTTGAGTCGCTTTGTTCCAGGGTATCCCAAAAACATCTGATGAGATGGCTCACAGGCTGCGGGAGGTAATTTGCTCTGGGAACTGAGAGGAGAGCAATTCGTACAGCATCCTTAGAGCAAAGCAACACAAAGAGAAACTATTGTGGAGAGTAATTACTCTCTCGTAATCCTCCAGGCTCGCCTTGCCACAGCACTGTGCTGTGAGATCTGTACGAATTTGGAGGTTTCTGTAATTCCCTTTGCCATTCTCTGATGTGGAGGGGAAGGTTGTTTTCATACGAAGGCAATCTCTTACCCTTTATTTACTGTGAAGGATGAGGATGGGGGACTCAGACTCCCAAAGCTTTTCACAGTTGTTTTTGTTGTTTAATTATTCTGCGGAAGAGCTTTTCCCGGCAGCGCGGGGCTGCGTCCTCTGCAACAGAGCCTGGGGGACTCCTGCCCTTGCAGAAGGTCTCTCTAGAAGTGTTTCGTGGTGGGATAATACTGCAGCCCACGTGCCTTTTTCACTTTGTTTGTTTATTTACTTTTATTTATTTTTAATGACATCATATAAATAAAGAAACGTGCTTTCCATATTGTCTTTTGAAGGCAGATAATTGTGTTGCTGTTGCATTCACAATCGGCCTGTCATGCCCAAATGAATTTATGTATATCCGTCTTTTCCTTCAAAAAGCAGCCCTGACGAGTTTTCCCAGTTGTTCAGTCAGTCACTAAACACTGTTGTGAAGCAAGCACTGCTTTATGTTGTCTAAATAGATGTGGCTCTTCTCTTGTTCCTGCTGTCAGTCTTATTGTTAAATTGCTTTGAATTTGCAGTGAATTGAAATTCTCCGTTCCAAGGAGAAGGAAGTTATTACCTGTAAATAGGATTATTGGATAGTACCACTTTTCACTCTAGAGTTAATGAGTTATGATCAGAATATATCCTTTCATTAGTTTAAAATATTCCCATTGTTATTCTGATGCTGTGATTTATTATTTTTTTTTAAAGTTTAAACAGCAGTCCACTTAAAACAGCAGAAACATGCATGGCTTCACAGGTGTGCTGGTTTTGCTGGGGTGGAGTTGATTTTCTTCCCAGTAACTAGTATGGGGTTTGGATTTGTGCTGGAAACAGTGCTGATAATACGGAGATGTTTTCGTTATTGCTGAGCAGTGCTTACACAGAGTCAAGGCCTTTTCTGCTTCTCACCCCACCCCACCAGCGAGCAGGCTGGGGGTGCACAAGAAGTTGGGAGGGGACACGGCTGGGACAGCCAACCCCAACTGACCAAAGGGATATTCCACACCATATGACGTCATGTTCAGCATATAGAGCTGGGGGAAGAAGGAGGAAGGGAGGCACATTCGGAGTGATGGCGTTTGTCTTCCCAAGTAACCGTTACGTGCGATGGAGCCCTGCTTTCCTGGAGATGGCTGAACACCCGCCTGCCCGTGGGAAGCAGTGAATTAATTCCTCGTTTTGCTTTGCTTGTGTGTGTGGCTTTTGCTTTACTTATTAAACTGTCTGTATCTCAACCCACAAGTTTTCTCACTTTTACTCTTCTGATTCTCTCCCTATCCCACTGCGGGGGGAGTGAGCGAGCGGCTGGGTGGTGCTTAGTTGCTGGCTGGGGTTAAACCATGACAACAGGCTACATTGAAGTTATGGATGGCTAAACGTGAGCCTGTGTCACCACTCAGGCTGAGAAAGAGTCCCACTGTGATGGGTTGCACCAAGGTAAAAAATACGCCGTAAGATCAATTATCATGCAGGATGTCTGAGACTGAGCTTCACAAGAGACTTCCACTTGGAGTTGACACTGAGCGGGCAGTCAACCTTTCCACCTGTTCATCTCCGCCTCCCTGGAATGAAAACGCTCTCCTTAAGAAACCTTTGTTGCACCATTCAAAGTTTTCTACTGGACGAGGAGGTTGTGGAGACACCATGGCATATAGAAATGGTGCTGGAGAATGTTGTGTGCTACAGCCTGGAGAAATTCTTCTTTGCCCCACCTGCGTTTGCATTGCAGGGTTCCAGCAGGATGATTTCTGCGACTGAGCAGAGGGATAGGCACCACATTTCATCAACTGCATTTAACTGATGGTGAGATTAAGGTACGCATTGGGGCTCGTGTGGGTCAGGGAGAGAAGCTTGTAAAGGTAGCATTGGAAGCCAGGATGTTGGAAAAAACTCTGCCAGTAATTTGGAAGGTAGATTTTAAAGTGGTGAGCTTCAAAGGCTAGAAATGATTCTTTGATCTTCCAAAGCCTGTAAATGAGAGCAGTGTCTGCAGGACACAACACATGTCCAAACAATCACAAGAAATCTAAATGGGGTTTTGAAGTAACAAAACCCTTAAAAAAGAAAAGAAAAGGGACATAATTCAGACACTCGGCCCAAACAACAGCATGGTTGTCCCAGATGTTTTTAGTAGACATTGTACAATAACTTATTAACTCAAAAATAAACTATTTGAATTGCCAGCTGAATTCCTGAAAAATGAGGGAGGTGATGTTTTACAAAAAAAAAAAAGAGATGTGGACCTGGAATAGGAAAGATTTTAGTCTGTGCAAGTTTCTGAAAAGATCACAGCCTCAAAACCAGAGGAACATTTTTAGGTGGGAGGAAGTAATGAAAAACATTCTGAAATGTGTTTGTTGTGGTTTTCTGACCTTTTACCAAGCGCTCCAGGCCTGCATGAAATGTCGAGCTATGGGGTGGATTTGTTTGCTCTTAGGTAAAGCATGCTCAGAGAATGACTTTATGATCACAACTGTGGGCAAACAACACTTAGAGTCCTTAGGTGGGCCTTGCCGTGGCCAACCAACCTTGGGAAGGCTCTTCAGGCTGACATTTGACTTGATGTATAAATCTGGGCTCAGCTCTGCAGTGATGCTTAGCTACCTGGTTCCCAATGGAATAGAGTTAAAAACTTAAATACCTCAGTAGTTTTGCACCTGAATTGCTGAGACTGCGGGAAGGGGAGTATGTATGAGCAGTATACTCATATTCCTTCCAGAGATATTTTTGGTGCATCAAAACCAAATTGCTGAATTCATTTGTGTATTGCTTATCTTAGAGTGCAGTATAAGGCTGGAGGATACATCCTAGCCTGTGTGCCTTTCCTTCCTAATGTCTTACCATCAATTACAGCATTAGTTACCCATGTTTTCTATTTCTAAATACATCTGGAGTTTTGTTTTTAATTATTCATTGAGACAGAGACTTATTTTTTACCAGAGTTTCTGAATGTGGTCTTAAAAATCTTGGAGCCAACCTGTGACAGCCAGAGGAAAAACAGGACTGGACGACGGAGTCTGTGGTGTCAAGGCAGTCGTGTAAAGAAATGAGGTAAGATTCAGCGTTTGCTTCTAATGTGCCATCTCAGGGTATCCTATTGGAATTTTGTGAGACAATTGCTTTTTATAAACAGGTTGTGACAAGCAATTACACACCGCTCCACACATCTTAAGAAAGGAAGAACAGAATAATTGAAAATGGGGCTGGGAGAGCTCTCGGGAGGTCACCTTTTCACCCAGGTGGGATCGGCTTCACACTAACTACTCCTGGCATATGTTTGCCTCGCATGTTTTCAAAAACCTCTGGTAACAGAGGTCCCGCAACCTCCCTAGGAAATGCTTTCAGAGCTTATCGCTGCTTAATGTTAGAAACTTCTTTCTTACTGCCTTGCTCATGTCCCTCTTGAGGCCAGCGTGACACCGTTGCTTCTTTCCAGGCTCCCAGGGAGCACAGGGGATGGTCATTTCCTGTCCTCCACAGTTACAAGTCCATCTATTTGGAGACTGCTATCATGATTCCTCTTAGTTTTCTCCTTTCTAGACTAAACAAATCCCATCCTTTTAATCTTCCTTCATAATTTATGGGGTTTAAACCTTCCCCCATTTTTGTTGTTTTCCTCTGGACTCAGACTAATCAATCTGTGTCCTTCCTGAAAGCATTGGCTCAAACCTACTTTTCAGTGGCTGCATTTTCTCATCCTGATATTTGCTTTGCAAGGCGTGAGTTGCTCATTGCAGCAAGGATTTGCAGGAGCCTTTGTTAAAACAGTCTTTGTTAAATGCCCAGTCTTGGATCTGATCGGGTGTTTGGATAGGCAGTACAGACTAGAGGAGCTTCAACATCTTTGCTGAACTCTGGTACCCTAAGGAGTGCTAAATTTTAAATGGAAAGAGGAGGTGAAAGGAAGATGGTACAAATACACATTGGCACCGTTCTCAAAGGTGTCTAATTCTTAGAAATGCCTTTACTGACCTATGTTGGTCTCCAACTGTCTATATCAGCTGAGATTTCTCAAGCAGTGCATCTACAGAAGTGACTTCCCAGTGTGAGCCTCTGAGCATGAGAGTGGGTCAGGAGAGCCAGCTATGATGAAAACTTCAGCTAAACAGCCCTACAAAATTTGTGATGTATGTATTACGGGGGTTGGTCAAGAGGACTCTCCCCTCCTGGAAGAAATACTGACATTTTTAGAATCATAGAATCATAGAATGCTTTGGGTTGGAAGGGACCTTTAGAGGTCATCTAGTCCAACCGCCCTGCAGTGAGCAGGGACATCTTCAACTAGATCAGGTTGCTCAGAGCCCCGTCCAACCTGACCTTGAATGTTTCTAGATTTTTGGTTTATATTACGCTACTTTAATTCTGAAACCTCCATTGACGGTGGCAAAACACCCACTAGGGGTCACAGCCAGGGTGTCTTACAGTAGGTTTCTAACCCAGGTGAGTAGGGATGGAAAAGGGCAGCTGAAGGACTACATGACTTTTCCAGTTACATAGCTCTCAAAAAAGCCTCCAGAGCCCTTGGGGTTAGGCAGCCCAAACATCATGGTCTGAGTGAAGTTTTTTTGGGAAAATATGTCAGCAGATAATGGTGTGATTTGGTAGGAACTCAGCCCTTTATTAATTTGAGAGAAAAAAAAAGTTTGTTGTTGGCTATCCTCTCCACTGGTAATGTTAACAATGTTAATGTTAATAAGCAATTATAATTGGATGAGTATAATTTTTTGGGTTCCCAGAGCTTTGGGGAACTGAGCTGATACTGCAGCTTGTGCTGGGTATCTGGAAAATAAAATGAAAGGAAATATCCTTGCTTTGAGTATGTGAGGTTAAACTTGTTGCTACCTCTTTCAGTTTGGGATTTCTGCATCCAACAGATTGCATGCTCTTTTAAGTAAGTGGAGTTTCAGTGTTTTCTGCCATATAGCGTAATACCACATAAAGCAAGAGAAAGAAAAGGAAGTTGGCTAATGCTGGAATTGTTCTGGTGTTTTCTCATACAACAGAATGGTAAATTGTTTTCCTTGGCTTTCTGGAAAATATCTGACCTTGATACTTCATATTCAGTTTATGTAAACAATTACAAAAGCATCTGAGCCAAATAGAAAAGGCTATTTCTTGAAAACCTGCAGGGAATGCACATGGGAATTTCCCACATGCTGTGGCAATCTTAAAAATACCTCCTTGTAACCCCACAATATTAATGATTAACTCCGGAACTGTGAGTTTTTCCAGACTTCCAGTGAACTCAGTGATTTGTGTGTTCAGCTGCATTTATCAGGGTGAGGTAGTAAAAAAAAGTCATTTACCACTTTTAGTGACTTGTATTTAACATACAATCTGCCACATTTTCCCCTTGAAATTCAGGTATTTCTGCAGATTGCACGGCTGATAAATATCACAGTACGGGAAATGTTGTTTTGTGGCTAAGCCTTGTGCTGAGTTGCTCTTGCAAGAACGAGCTGGAACCAGTTTTGTTCTTCACAAATTACTCAAAGACAGAGCTGCTTCGCTTGGGACACTCACCCACACAGGTGCAGCATGAACCTTCAGAGATGTGCTGAACATCATTGACATTTTGTTTACATACATCTGAAATTCAGTAATGGCGTTGCTTTATGAATTGTTTCCGTTACATTTGCTGAAGAAGAGAGAAGCGGCAGAGTGCCCCTTGAGAGGTGATTTCCCAGAGCAAGCAGGGCTTCTCGTGCGGGGCGATTCACATTGCACACAGCCTGTTCAGCTTGTGGTGTGGTGGGCAGCACCGCTGACGACAGTTTGCAAGTATAAGTTGTTGCATGAAGCTTTCAAAAGATGCTGAGTGCCAAACCCTCACCTATCTACACCAACAGCCCTGTCCCAGAGCAGTTAGGAATATTCAGCCTCTTGGATCGCATTTCTTTAGTTTCCTCATCCTGTTTAATGTAGCAGTGTAGTCTGTCAACCACCCCACTGCACTGCTTGTGGTGGTGATAATATTTTTATCATTAAAATTTCTAGAACGCAGCTTTTTAATTAATTCAGCTTGGGAGACTGGAGCATGGCTGTCATGGATGCGAAGTCAGTACTCATCTTTACTGAGCCAGAATAAAACTGTTTTGGAGCACCTTGTGAACCAGCACACCTCCATTTTAGGGTGTTTTTAATATCAATATATATACATCATTTAGTTGTATGTATATAATTTAATCTCTCATTATTTATCTATCTATCTATCCATCCATCTATTTATTTCTTTATTTATTTAGTGGCTCCTCTGGATGCTTCTTGGGTCAATATAAGTCTTTTTTTACTAGTGCGGCAGTCCCAGCATCCTAATGACACAATCACACACAATTCACAATCAGACCATCAGAGCTTTGTTGCAGCGGATGCCGGGGTCTGCCTGCAGTCAGAAAAGCTAAATATCTCTGCAAACTGGACTGGGAAACCAGGCAGCTGGAAGCAGATGGTAGTGAAAAAAAGAATCCAGCTTTAGCTGCGCAGAGAAGGGGAACCTGTTTTTCCTTCCAGATGGAAAGATGTGTGTGTACACGTGAAAGACAGGGATGATGAGGAGGTGAATTTCTTTCCTGTGGTTATCTTCTTTTGGGCTAGCACAGAAATGAAACAGCAGGCACAGCCTTGCTAGACCTTCAGTGGGTGAAATGGTTTGTGTTTGCGGGGAAATAGCAGAGAGTCTCTCTAACAGGTAGGGTGGTGGGTTTGTATGCGCAGACTGGGTCTCCAGCAAGCTGCACTGAAAGCTCTGTTTGACAGTATCAAAGTGATTAAAATAACTTAATCGGATGAAGTATTGCTAAGAAATTATTCTAGTTATGAATCTTGCCTTATTTAATAACAATTCTTTAAACTTCGGCTCCTATGAGCAGCTCATTTAATGAAAACACTGCTTTCTGAAAATCAGGTTGGTTTTTGCTCCTTCCAGTCATGAGAAGTGACCTGGAAATCAGACCTGAGTACACCTGAAAGATTCAAAACTCCGAAAGTCATGTGGGAAGAATAGACACCAAATCTTTAAAATCAGGATGTTTCAAAACCCCCCTCACAACGCCTTTTAAACAAAGGGCAGAGACTTTCTATCTTTTGTAATATTTAAAAAACCCTACATTAATATGAACCTGCAGTAGTTGTTTAAAGGAAGAATATGTATACGTGGGTAACCAGCAGGCAATGAAATCTCTTCTGAGAAGATGCCAATCCTTTCAAACTTCACTGTTCTTGGGCCCATAATATTGTGGACGTAATTCACTGCTCAGCGTCTGCGCGCATGCGTATAACTATATATACATGTGTATTACGTTTCCCTCCTTCTATGCCTAATATACAGAGGATGTGGCTTTGTTTCAGCCCTGCTTTGACATTTACCTTTCTGTCTGGCTGTAGAGGCTCACATGTTCTGCTTGACGTGTCCTGGGTTTGGTTGTTGTTCTCAAGATAGATGTTGGTTATCATTTTTGTGGGGTTTGGTTTAGAGTTCAGCCTGTGCTAGGGCACATGTGGTCAGGACATCTTGCCTCTGTAGAGAGGAAGCAGATAACCAGCTGGTCAGTACGGTACATCTCTCTGTATCTGCTTGATTAATGCAGGATATGGGTCTGCCACAGCTTTTACCTTCAGATCTTGGCTCTTCAGTTGACTCATGCTTTCATCCTCGGAGAGCTTAATTTTCCTCCCAGATATGATTTATTTCACTGTTTTTTTCCCTTAAAAAAAAAACCCCAACAAAACCCAAACAAGCTCAGAAGTATCCAATTACTGGCACCGAACTCATGAACTTTTGCCCCATTCAGTGTTTTCCATTTCCCATTACGTTCAGTTTGACTGGAGCCACATGCTGTCCCCATTCCTAAGCTGGCCATTTCCTGCTGGAGACTCTGCATTGACCGGGAGAGGAATAATACCTGCAGTTCTGTCCGTAACCTCTATGAATATTATACTACTGTATATATTATTAGCATTCGTAAACCCCCTGAATTTTGAAAAGTAAGACTTGGAAAAACTTGTTTGCATATGGCACTTGCTCTACTATGGAACTATGGCTTATTATTATGGTATTATAAGAGCTTCACCTTACTGTCAGCTGATATGATAAAACCGTATCACATGAAGCCTGGAGTTCAGCAACTGGCTTTTGTTCTGTACCCTGCTACAGATCGATCTCCATGTGTTTTATTTCGGTTAGGATAATTGCAGATATAAATTTAAGTGTCTGCCCTCTTTTAAAGCTGTTGACTCCTTGTTCCCTCCAACATTTTCATAGCAGTTAGGCACTGTAGAAAATATTTCTTTGACTCATTTAAGAATTTTATTGTTATAACTGCATTGACCTATAGGGAAGCCTCTAGGAAAAACTAAACACCTGATTTTACCCTATTTTTCCCAAGCTGTTCTTTATGTTATACACTTCTGTTCTGTCACCTTTTACTTGCTTCCCTCTAAATTGAAGGCTGTTAGACTGCCTTAAATCTCTCCTATGCCTATGGGAGTCTTTTTAGGCCGCTGAACATTGTAATTAACCGCTTTGGACTTTCCACGTTTTACTGCCTGTATGCTCTGCTAAAATTCAAGCCCAGGTATGGCAAACAGAGTTCCAGATGAAGGTGCACTGTTAACTAACATAATGGCATTATTCATCCAACAATGCTCCTTTTTAATGACTTTTCTTTTTACTGTTGCTGTGCAGCAGTCAAACACACCTTTTTCCTATGCATTTTGGCAAACAACAGGCATTAACTTTGAAGCTCAAGGCACTTGAGCTTTTAAGGTTGAGCGTCCACATTTTATGAAAACCATTCTAGTTACCTGATTGTAAGTCTCGTAAGGACTGAGGAACCCCCAAATCACCTTTCAAATTCACGAGCTATGGCTGTTATTCCTGGGAAGAATTCTTGGCTAACGTGACTGGGGTGGCCTTGGTCCTCCTCCTAGTGGCAGTGGGTGCAGGCGAGCCCAGCTTTACCCTGTGCCACTGACCTGAAGGTGAGTTTTGCACAGTGCTGGGGAGATCCCAAGCTATAGAGCAAGCAGTCTGATGGAAGGACAGGTCCTACCTTCCTGCACCCCAGAGCTGTGCTTTTTTGGGGATGGGGCAGGCTGAGGAGGGTGTGCTTACCACTCGGATACGGAGGCGGTGCCTGGAGGAGATGCCCTGCTACCACCACTAAACTGGATTTTGTTGACACAGGAAGAAACCATGAGCTGACACTGGCTGTGTCACAGCACCATCTGCAAAAATATTCTGTATTACAAAGAGACTGTAGCAGAATTAGGCAAAGGTGTTGCAAATTGTGATAAAGTACACATTAAATACACAATACTCTGGGAAGGAATCTAGCAGTTCTTGCTGAAGGACTCCTGAAATGATCCACCCATCTTATGGTTGTGATAAAAACATGCAGATAAGACACTGGTATGTCCTACCAGGTGGATAAAATACGGATTTGAAGAAAGAGTGGTGTTGTGCCTGTACATGAAGAATAGGCTTGCTAGGACTTATTAAAGTGCTGTGTGTTTGCCTCTTTGTGGTTTGGTCATGACCATGAATGAGACAGCTTAGCCACAGAGATTTCAATTCTGACAACGTTAACTAGGGAGAAAACCTGAAATGATGCTGATATTAGTCATATAGAAATCTCTGATGACGCACAGTAACTACATATGAAATTACAAGGGATATGGAGTAATTGGCATGAATATGAGAAATGATTATCTAAGATGGAGAAATTACCATCTTAGATGGTAAAGCCAAAACTTTGATGATGAATGCACAGCCAGATCTATACTTGTATTAAAATTCTCATCCGTCCATTTGTACAGTGAAAGACGTCCTTCCCCTTGAACAGGTCTGGAGGGGCCATGCAACATCTGAAAGTTCATGATCCATAGCTGTCAGAAGAGGCTCTGACTTTTAAATAAGCCAGCTGGTGATCAGATGCTGTGACTTGTTATTTATTTTGCAAATCATACCTGCGGACATGTTTCCTTAGCAAAGCCACTGATTGTGACAAATGTGTATAACAAGTGCAGTCTTCTATTGATTCTCACATTCTATTTTCTGCTTTTGGTGGAAACAGATGGAATTCAATTTTCTCACAATTACTATTAGCCAAGAATAACATCACTTAAATCAGTGCGGGGGAGGTGGAAAGTTGCAACTACAAAAACACACAGCCTGAAAAGCTGGATATTGAAATGTAACTTGCAAATAACCATAACTGATGTGTTATCCGGGCCCCAATTCAGAAACACGCTTAGGCATTTTCTGGACTCAAAGCGCTATGTCCTACTGACATTATATATGTGGTCTTCTGAAAAAAGGGTGATCAAAATTGTTCTTGTAGGTTAGTCTCATGGCATGACTGATGCTTCAAGTGTAAAGTCTCAGGACATTTTCCACTAGAAATAAACCCAGGGTAAGTTTGGATGTAGCTAATGCTAATGTGAGGATATGTAATCGTACAAAATCGTTGCTTACCTTCTAGAACATTAAAGGACATTTCTTAAGAAATTAAAATATTAGTCCATAATTAGACGATAAGTCAATCATTCAGCACGCAATAAATGATTTCCAAATATTCAGGCTGTCTTAGATCAAAATGCTGTGAATTTAGAGAGGGTGCATTGCATAGCTGATATATGAGTACAAGAAAAAATCCTACGCTCTGTGAATGTTAAGGGTAAATCAAGTGCTTAAGGTTAAGAAATACCGTAATTAAAGATTTTTTTGAAATCCCAGCTTTACACTGATTCTTTTGCATCATGCTGAACTCTCAGACGATGTGATCACAGGTATTTTAGTCCCATTATTAAGTATGGCCTCTGGCTTTGTTTAGTAACTCATATGGGATTATTAGTTTCATCCTAGGCTTCCTTCTGTCCTTTTCATTGGTACAATATCTTAACAACTCCCCCAAACTACTACATTTCTGTTCACAATGGCCTTGTAAAGAGGCATTATTAGATCTATCGTACACATACTGAATGGAGCCAGACACTTCTGTGACAAAAAGGCACCAGGATAAGATGATTATGATATTCTATTTCAGAGCCTTTAGTATTTTATAGTGCTTCACGTGTTCATAGCAAAGTTACATGGAAATCATACAGCTGGTGTCTGTAGTAAGACATCTGAAAAAATAAGATGACCTTCCAGTGGTCACCCATGAAAGACTTGCCCTGTAATACGTGTGAAACCTATGGTTTAATGCCGAATAAACCCACTTTTTGAGAGCAGCTCGCAATATCTGGCAGAAGCCTGAGTAACTCCTGTTCTGCACCTGCATGCTGGGACTGGAGTTACACTTCCACAGTTTTTTGGAAGTTGAACTTTTAAACCTTAATGAGTTGACTGAAACTGTGTAAGATGAAGTGGTTGTTCTGGCCAAGTTTGGGCAAATATTCATAACAGCAGCAAAATGCCTTTCTTATCCCTGAAATGATGCTCCAGTCATATTTCAAGCCCCAGAAGCATTGGGGCGAGCTGGAATATTTCATTTTGCCTTTTCACATGGCCAAACCAATATTTTTCCTTAAGAAACAGTAGAGCAGCTTTTGATGAAAGCTTTCCCCCAGAGGTGTCAAGGCAAAAAAAGAAACCTACCAAAATTTTTTTAAAAGGAATCCACATATTTGTGAATTTTGAAATTCTAATCAAGCCACCTCTGTCCAAGCAGTCACATCTTGCTCACAGCCTGAATGCGGAATAATTAAAAAATGGAAATCTATATTCCTTTGTGCAGCATTTATGCTTTCTAAAGGCACTCAGCCGGTACGAATGATTCCTCTTTCAAATTGGGCAAGGAAAGCATGAATGAGGCGGCTGCTCAAAACCTACAGCTACCTCCGGAGCGGATGATTTGTGGCATGGGAAGGCTGGGAAGCGCTGGGTGTGGGAAGGCAGGGTGGTATGACAGACACTGGATGCCCGTCCGTGCTGGGCGAGGGTTGTATTTGGCTGGGGAGCCAAAGCGCTTGCTCATGGCCAAGTTTGCCGCATTGCGCGGAAGGATGAGTCAGGCTCTTCACGCCTGATCCACCACTGCTAGTTCATCCAGTACAGAAACGGCTGCATCCCCAGCTCCCAGCTGGCACGGAATGATTTTCCACCCCTTTGCACAGTCGTTTGTACCAGAGAGAGGTGGCTGCGTTGGCGATGGGGTGCTGGGGCCACCAAAGTTGGCCTCTGTGGGTGCGGGGTGACGCTTCTCCTGCAGCCTTCCTGCGGCCTCTTTGCCCCCGTGGTTCTTGCAGGGACACGTTTTCCCTTGCAGGGACAGAGCCGTGTGTTGAAAGGCTGTAGTTTAAGCTGAGATTGCATCTTCACTCTCCCCACTGTTTTATGTCATTTGAATGTTTCTCAAGAAATTAGTTTGCAGACTTATATTTCTCATGTTAAAACCCGACTATGTATCAGCATCTGATACATATTTAAATAACTTTCCAGTGCCCTTGTTTAATTCACAGCACTGAATATTCACTGAAGTCAAATTATGAAGCACACTGGCGTCAGGATATTTCCATACCTCCCTTCTTTTTTTTCACTTGTAGCTTCCAATTCTAACATCCTTGTTAGAAGCAGCAAGTAAGGACAAAATAGTTTGAGCAGTTCTTACTGGGAAGGTATTTCTAAGCAAGGAGGTAACAGGCTTAGGATCTAAATACACAAGACCTGCAAAAATTGAGACGTTAAAATAATTGCAAACCTTACAAATGAGACAGAAACATAACTCTCTTACTGCTCTTGGCATTGGTTAAATCTACAGAGGAAATTGAAGATTTTTATGATTCTATTAAAATTACTGTTCAACACATTCGAAAGGATGATAGCGAAACATAAAGGGCAGTGTCTCATATGTTAATGTTAACCTGGCAATATCATTTATATTGAAATTTGACTTGACTTTCAAGCACCATTTGAAAGGTTATTGCATGTGAAACTGAATTAAGCAATACAGCTGAAGTTTGCCCTTTAATAATTTGAAATAAGAACTGTATTTTTCTTTCTGGAAGTCCCCACTCAAAAAAGAAAAATAAAAAAAAAAGTGCCCTAGGATTAATCCTCACCCTACCAAGATCCCTAGTTTGTTAGGGGGGAGAAAAAACAAAAGCAGGTGAAAAAGTCATACCCTTAGGGCAGGGCTCTGAAGCCAGAACTGGCTTATGCCAGAGTGCACATTAATGAGGCTGCTTCACCTTTACACCAGAGTGCCTGAAATCAGATACTCCTCCACTCTCTAGGTTCTAAGTCTTGTATTTCCATCCCTGTCTTTATTAATTTTGGGCTGATGAAATCCTTTCCCATGGTGTCCCAACCTTTACCTCTTAGTCTGCTCTAGTTATTTGAAGCACAATACCTTGTTTAGCTAAGCTAGCCCGCTATGTAAGTATGAGCTGGATCAAATAACCCTGCTTCAGTCACCTCTTTAACTTTTCCAGGAATTATATTAAAAACTAACGTCCGTCTCCCCGAGGGTTTGTAGGGCAGAGTCTCAGCAAGCCTACGTAGTTTTGGTAAATAGCTTGGAAATTTTAGAATTTGCGTTAAAACAACTTTAACTGAGTGGGACCCCAGGAAAAAAAAAATCCCAGTCATCCTCATCCTGAGATGACCCCAGCAAATGCAACTTTTTAATGAGGCAAGCTAGTTCAACAGAAACCATCAGGCTTTTCTGAGAATCTCTCCATTGCATTCCTGCCAACTCTACCACTTTGGGCATTAATCTACCAGATTTCCAGGCAGCCGGAAAGCACGGACAAATGGTCACTGTGCGCGCAGTGAGGAGTCAGCCCGCGCCTCTGCACAACAGCCGGGCACGCCAGCTACTTAAGACCTGTGAATATTGGCACGTTTGTGCCTGCTGTCGCTAACGGGAGGCAGGAACGTGTCAAGCAAACAGAATCTCTGGCTCTGGCAGAGAAGACTGTGCCTTCAACACAATGCAAAGACGGGACAGAGATAAATATAGGGATTTATGGTCACTACAACCAGACTGTTTAATGGAACAGGGAGGAGCTGTCAGGAGTTGCCTTTATGAAGAACGATTTTTATTAAACTGGGAATGGATTTTCCTAGTTAAGGTGTTCAGCACAAGTGGAGGGAAGATTTGGAAAGAGGAAAGACTTTCCCTGAAGTTTATTTTTGTTGCTTTGCCTATGGCAGTATTTTTCAAAGAATGGGTTGTGTTTTGGGGAGAAAAAGAGGGGGCAGGGAGGGCAGCTGGGGAAAGGTTGTAAGAATTAGGTAAAATCTTCTTTTCCTCCTATATATGCTCCCCATAATTGAAATATTTGGATTTGCTATTGGGAGATATATTTGTCTTTTTGAAAAGAAAGTATAGATGGATCAAATGTATTAAACTGTCTACTTAACTTCCCAACTCAAATAACCATGTTTCCATTGTGTATTTTTATAACTTCAAGTGTGTATAAATTCATCTATCTCTATTAATCTAATTTTTTTCACGGTGAACAGTCCTGTCTCCACTCCCACCAAAGTCCTGCTTCCTGTGATTTCAAAAGTAAACAAGTCAGAGGACATGAATGGCAGCAAATTATGTAAACAGGAATTCTCATGCTAATTGTACCCATGCTCTGCTATACTTAGAAGTGGAAGTGAAGTCAGTGTTTGGTGAAGCAAATCTCCTGCAACCAAGAAGGAAGCAGAAAAATAATGGATATATGGGTCAGTCTGCAGAGGAAATCCGAGGTGCAGTTTCACAATACATTGAGTCCACAACAATATTGGTTCAAAAGTTCCCCTTCTGCCCTACCTTGGCCTTTTGGGAAGGCTTGGGAAGAGGAAAGGGTGTTTTAAAACTGGATAGTCCAGTAAACTGATTTGTAGTTTGGCCCTACAAAAACGTGTGCACATACAATTGGGAAAGTGATATAGAGAGGAAACAAGTCTGGGCACGGAAAGATCTCCATGATGGAGCCATGTGGGCAGAGTTTGCTGCCAGAGCCAGAGGGGTGTGGAAGTACATACCAAGAGTAAACCAGGGAGATAGCTATTAGCATGTTCTTTGATTTCAGATATCATATTTAGTGAGAGTTGGTAGAGTCAGAGTTCCTGGACAGCCTCATTTCTGGTGGGATGGACTAATTTCTTCATGATGAAGCAGCTCTGGTGTCATCTCTGGTTGCTACTTTCCAAGTGATGTGGCTGTGCAAGAACCGTCTACCAAGCTCAAGCTTTGCATGAGTTGCGACTTGTGAAAAGACACAAGGATTTGCACATTAGGAGAAGGTGACAGCAATAACTATGTAGTTCAAGTTTTAGTTATTATGGTTAATATGAAATTGCACTTTGCCATGCAGATTTTTATTGTCCTTGGCTCTGTTCTTGGTTTTTTTGTTAGACTTACTGAATAAAGCCCAGTGTTGACAGCCACCCTCAGCAACATCTATGGATGCTTCTTTGCAGGTAAGAATAATAACATTCAGCAACACTGACATCTTGTGGCTGATGAGAAATGACTCAGACGTGCCAGATTAGCCACAAGAGTATCTTCATCAATTGTGTATTCAGCATCTCCTAAAATATGGTGATGCTTAAAGGGATGAGTATCAGAAGCCCGGAAACCGAGAGGTTAAAAGGTAGAAAATGCGTAAAGGTGATGGCTTATTAGTTGACTGAGCTGTGTGTGTGGATAATCCGGCTGCATGCTAATCCTTTTGTTTAATCTTCTCTGTGTGAATGATTCCCTCCAGAGGACGGGGATAGAGTCTGGGATGTTTGACACGACAAAGAGAAGCTGTCGCTCCTTGCAGACGACCTTCTTTGTGTTTTCCTCCTCCATTGGGAAGCTAGGAGAGAAAATACCTCTGGAAAAGGCCCCAGGAGGAATCTTTCTTATTACCTATTGTTGTCACCAGAAATAAGATGGGCAAAGCCAGGCTGTGAGTCTCTGCCTCTCAGCCAGTGGAGATTTTTGGAAAAAGGTGTGATAGGGAAGACTATTTGTATGGAAAGATTTGTAGGAGCAAATCCTGGTTGGCTGGGAAGTTGCAAGCTCTTCTGCATGCTTAGGCCACTGAGGCTTAAATATACCCTGCATAAGATGGCTGTTACCCTTGAAGTATGGGTAGGATGAGAAAATCTAATTTGGACTCCTATAGATGGTGGAGGGGTCAGATTTATTTTTTGGTCTAAAGATAGATGTTTGTGACTCTGCAACATGTGATGGTCAGCCTTGGACTTTTCAGTTCCTAGCAGCTTCTTGGATTGCTTCCTTTTTTGCATATGTTTTTGTTGCTAATGAACATCTGTATCCACTTTATCATCTGAACCCAGTGACGAAAAGATTACTGAACATGAAATTAAATGATATGCAATGGTCTTTTGCAAGTATCTAGAGAACTTTCACGCTTCCTTGAGGATGCTAGGTCTGGGATTGTGAGGAGCAATGACTGTACGCTCTGCTTACAGCTTGTGCTCCTTGAAATCAAAGCAGTTGTCTGATTTGGGGCCCATATTGTGTAAAATCCTTTATGAAACCTGGGGGAAGAACTGTAAAAGGCCACACCTAGCTGGTGGTTGGGATTAAACTGATGAGGAAAATCTTAAAAGCCCAAAACAGACTGAAGTTGGTTCAGGCTTGGGGGTCATATTTGCTAATTGTCTTGGGAGGTGGGGAATAACATCCTTTTCCTAGTGCTGGAATAAATTTACTTCTTTTCCCTTGCTCTTGTTTAGAACTGCTTTGAGTAACTTCACCTACTGAGACTGTGAAAACAAACAACAGAAGTGAATGATTCTGTGATTTGTAGTGTGCTTGGCTGTACTACATATTGTGCCTTAGCACCTTTTAATTCAGTGCATTAAGTCACCTTAAACCACTGACATACACAAATGCTGTAGTTTAGTATACTGTGTAAAAATTCCAATTCCCAAAGGTTGATACCATGTTTTGGGGAAAAATACCCTTCTATCTGCTCTGTTGACTTCACTTAATAATACAAAAGATTATTCTTGGTTGATAGGAGTAATCTGGAGAGAAATCTATTATTGAATATAATCTAAAAGTGGGTATTGTGGAGCTCGAAAGAACCATTCATTCATGCTGATGTTTTTCTCTAAAACACACCTTGTTGTATTGTCTAATTATATTAAAATCCATCACACTGAATCACAGATGTTTGTTTCAAAGCATAAAAAGTGCTCAGTTCAGCAGAAACTTGCAGCACTATGCTGAGTTAGCACCTTTCAAAATGCCAGCCAACTTGGTGTGAATTTTGTTTATTTAGTCTGTGAAATGTATTATACTGACTTCAAGAAGAGTGAAGATCTCTAATCTGTACCTCTTATTTCTTGAGCACAATTTTCATATACAATTTTCAATATATGTTCTTTTTCATCAGTCACTGACAAAAATGAAAGATATGCCACTGTGTAGCACTTGGTGTTATGTAAAGCAACACCTTTATTTCCTATTTTACATTTAGAAATAACTTCTTTTTTTTCTAAACCAGTAGAGGTATTGTTGTTTTAACAGCCCACACTGTAAACTGGGCCTATAAAATTCATATGTCTTTTTGTGAGCTCAAATAGGGAACAGCACAAGCAAATGATTTTAAGCTTATGATGGCAACTTTGACATTAGCATTTTAAAAAGGGGCATCAAACAGTAAATTACGAGTGAATGGAGGGCTTTGGTCCCTTCATAACTCACTTGCAATGAATTTGAATGGATGCATTGTTTCCAAAACTGTAAGCATGGGAAAACCGGGATTGATGTTGAAAATTGTAATATGCCCTAATTTGGTTTTAAACAGTTGCACTGTACTCAGTTGAAGCTTGGTGAAACAGCTGAAGGTATGGACATAAGACACTTTGGGTAAGCTGTAGACATTTGCAATGTAAACTATTCTTCTCATCATCAGGGAAGGTGAAGCACCCCTGAGGTTTTAACAGATATTCAGCCTTCAGCTCAACTATGTGTTGGTCAACAAGTCAACAACATTTCTGCATTGCCCAACAGCCCTACATCATTCACCCCTTGTTGGAGCAACATCGGCAACAGGGTTGGATTTCTGTTAGCTTTGACCCCTGCTCACGTATTCAGCCTACAACTACTTTTTCCCCTCTCACACTATATTTTTTTGTAACATATGGTCTTTCATCTGTAGGGCTAGAAAGCCAGATGTCCATGGCTCTTTTGGTCAATACAATCAGTTATGTTGCCAATCATAAGCCCTTTAAACACTGCTAGAGAAAATTACAGGGATTTTGTTTTCATATCCCTAGTCTAAACCTATTTACCATACTCATAATGATGCTCTAAAACAGTATCTGTACATCGCCTAGTCATACATAAACTGCTGTATTTTAGTTGTTAAGTAATGGACAAGCAATGAAGCAGCTGCTGAAACATTGCACTGGGTTTTTGTCTCTCAAGCTGAATGACAGAATTTGCCAGGTCATTTAATCAATTTCATACTGATTTAAACTAGATAAAATCAATCATCTTAGCTCATAGATTTGGTAGCTGGAAAGATTGTGTCGTCTACATTGTAATGCTATACTTTAATAATTTTTGAATTAAAAAGGAAAAGATCCTTTCCAGTGTCTACAATGTAGTAACACAAAACCTGCTAAACTGTTGCATGTGAGACCACTAAAACTATAATTCTGAAATGACCAGTTTGTAAACTAAGAGGTTTTGTGGAATAATTAATCAAAATATGGATCTGAATGGTCAGTTGTTCTCAAAAATGGGTTAAGATAATCTAATTGATAGCTTGATAAGTAGGGAAAAAAATCCATACAATGTTTAGAACTATTAATTTTTCGTGTCTGTTTTTTAATAAACCATCTACTTTCTATATTTCACAGGTGACCCATGCATTGAGAAATTGGAAAAAAAAAAGGATTTTCATTCTCTATATACAATGTAAGCCAAAACCAACATAGATTATATTTACCATGAGATATAAAAGCATTTGTGATGTTTTGAAGGAAAGTCACAAACTTAAACTTTGAATTGCATAGCAGATCATAAGGGTGTGAGGAGGAAGAGCCAATAACCAGTCTTATTAATGTGACTTCTGTAAGAGCCAACCTCTGTAGCTATTCATTAAGCAAGGCTTCCTTTTGGATAAAGGGAATTTTGCCCAATTTGAAACTTAGATCACGGCTGTCCAGAACCAGTAAGTGCCCTCACTGAAGGTAAAGACGTGAGGATCAGGCCCTGCTGACCAAAAGGGGACAAGACACCAGGAAGGTATGTACTTGTCCAACATTTAAGCATGAGAGTGCACTCAGGTACCTGGCCTCCTTGCACGTGGACAGCAGAAGTCCTGTTCGGATGCTTCAGTTCCCCTTACAGTGGGAATTCATGGGTATTTAGGTGCCCCAGGGTGATCTCAGCAACAACCAACAAGGTAAGCCAAGAGCAGAGAACAAACACTGAGAGAGAGGTCACACCTTGAATCCCACCTCCCCCAGTGCCTTGCTTTAGGCTGCAGTGAGATGCCTTCATCCATCCTCCAGGACCTGAAGATAGGCATGCTGCCCAAGAGTTTTGGATATTTCGGTTCTTTCATGGTTGATACCCACCCTGTGTGTATGCTTTTTACAAGATGCCTGTCTCAAGAACAGCCTTGGTACTTCTGAAGATAAATTTGTATCCAATGATCAGAGCAGAATACTTAGCTTTAAAACGTGCTCATTCAGAAGATGAAATTTATTTTTTCCAATATTATGAAATAACTTAGGGTCAGAAGACACTTGCCTGGGAAGTGAGATACCCAAGTTCAATTCCTTCTCCATCCTCTGGGGTTCAAAGACTTCTTACCTCCTCTGAGAGCAACTAGCTGAGAGGCTCTTGGCTGATCTGAGAGGTGGGATCTTTACACCTCCTCCTTTTCACTTTTTCTCTTCCCCTGTCCTACTGAAGTTGTGCCATTATGAAGAAAGAAATTCAGTAATTAGAGGAACACCTAGAAGATCCATGGCTTTTTATTGCACTGATCAGGGCTTACACGGGAAAGAGGTTTCCTCTGCTGTGCTCTACAAACCTTCCTTCTGCAAATTATCAGTTGTCCCATAATGAGTGTCTGGTTTTCAAGAGCAATTTATAATTTTTCTCAGAAGAAGGAGGTCTGCAGGAGAAACCCACAGTCAGTTTTTTCCCCATATTGTACAGCTTATTATGGAAAGATCCATTTGAGTGACCACATATGACTATGTTGATGAATTTTTTCTACTATTGTATTTCAGACCTGTTTTCTAGTTTCTTTGTTTGTTTTTTTTTTCTAATACAACTAGAATTTACTTAAGATTCTGAACACTTGAATATTAAAATAATTTCACAAACTAGTAAAATATGCTCAAGACTTGTGTTTTGAGTGCAAACCTATGGCATCAATGAAACGGGAGCTTTCAGGGAGCAGATGGGCACGAGTTGCCAAGTCACATATCAGGGCTTGGTGTGCTTTTCCTACTTAATTTGATACTTATCCTCAATGTGGACTTCATAAAGTCTGTATTGCCTCCTGCATGCTTCATAAAGTCCACATCAGGGCCACACTCCAGAACAATGCCACACTTTATAAAGTGCAAATTGGCTATGCAAACTTTATTAAGTATACGAAGCTGCTATTAATGTCTAATCACTCCCCAACAGATTCACCAGACTGCTACTCAAAAGCATTGCTTTTCATCATGTCCAGCAGCTTAAAATACTTTTTACTTTCCGATTCCAACATTTTAATGTTTCACGAGCCAAATAAAACTAGGAAAATGTCAATGAGGTGAGACTCTGTTGTTTGACTCCCTTGCTGCAAATATTCAAACACATGGCTTGGTTTACCTCAAACTGTGCAGAGAAGTCCCATCGTGGTGGTGGGACTACACCTATGTAGAATTTGAGGTTAATAGATTTCGATGAGTTGAACCAGGAGCTGGGAGTTTTTCAAAACATGCAGTTCTGTATTGAGGATAGTAATGCCTGTTTAAAGATTAACATCTGGCACTAGATTCACAAGAGAATGTAAACCACATTAAAGCTTCTACTCTCAGCACCTTGAAGACCCATTTTGTTGATGACTGATACTTCTGTAACACTGATCTTTCATACAGAAAATGTCACAGACTTCCAGACATTTGCTTGTAGCCGTGTACAGAAGAATCACCTTAGTCTAGAAATAGAGTCATGCAGTGAAAAGAGCTTAACTTACTTNGTAGCGGAGGCCCCATCCCTGGAAACATTCAAGGTCAGATTGGACGGGGCTCTGAGCAACCTGATCTAGTTGAAGATGTCCTTGCTCACTGCAGGGGGGTTGGACTAGATGACCTCTAAAGGTCCCTTCCAAACCAAAGCATTCTATGATTCTATGATTCTAAGATTCTACTTAAATGTGGGCTTCCTCCATCTCAGACAAGTCCTCTAACCCACCTGGTTATGCAATAAAAGTGAGAAATGACACAATTCCTCCAGGCTAATTTTGTGCTAAGCCCAGCATGGCAGATACATCCAGAGAGTACAACCACATGTGGCCCTGAAGCCAAGTTAAGGGATTGGCTTCTTTGCAGATCTTATGGTTGCAAGCTCTGTGCTGACTTGATTGGTATTTTTCAGACTTTAAAAAATCTAGGTGTGTTCAGTAACAAACATTTAGATAAATTTGTAAGTCCTAGGAAGAACTGTGAGTGTTGCAAATCTTGGCATAGATCCATTTGAGGCTCCACACAGTCTGCTAATGCCATTCCATGATATAGTTTTGTCTGAAGTGTTATTGTTTGTAAGACTGGATGGTATATAGTGGCACTTTGTGGTTGGTGGCATAGAAAATTTTAGGTTTTTGAGTATCTGTCTACTCTCCTTAATTTTGGGTTTCCATACTACAGGATCATTTTATCTGCTATGGCTGTCCTTTCAAGTTGGCAGAGACAATCAGCATCTAAAGCCATTGATTGTTACCTGCTGCTTTTCCCTTCTTCCAGTAACTCTTAATCATTCTGTTTCTTCTGTCTTACTATTGAAGACTTGGTGTATTCTTAGGGTTTTATCTATGGGTATGGTAGCCACATATATACAGCATCATTCTTGGTGTACAACTATCATAGCTATACTCAGTTCTGAACTACTGATTACAAATATCTTTAAAGGAGAGGAAAACCTACAGGGAAAACATCAGAAGATTTTGAGAACATCATCTTACATGTGAAGTAGGATCTGGAGTTTTGTGTCGTTTTGATATCCCAGTACAAGAAAGGCATGGACATATCAGAGTGAGGGGGGAGTCCCCAGGATGGTCAAGGGGCTGGAGAACATGAAGTATGAGCACAAACAGAGAAGGTAAAGGGAGATCTTACTGCTGT
>VYZW01042800.1:2605-25316 GCA_013401315.1 Balaeniceps rex | reverse complement strand
GATGTTTTCCCTGTAGGTTTTCCTCTCCTTTAAAGATATTTGTAATCAGTAGTTCAGAACTGAGTATAGCTATGATAGTTGTACACCAAGAATGATGCTGTATATATGTGGCTACCATACCCATAGATAAAACCCTAAGAATACACCAAGTCTTCAATAGTAAGACAGAAGAAACAGAATGATTAAGAGTTACTGGAAGAAGGGAAAAGCATGGACATATCAGAGTGAGGGGGGAGTCCCCAGGATGGTCAAGGGGCTGGAGAACATGAAGTATGAGCACAAACAGAGAAGGTAAAGGGAGATCTTACTGCTGTGTCCAGCAACCTAATCGAGAGTATATAGAGGGCAAACTAAGACTCTTCTTGGAGTCCGTGGCAATGGACACAAGTTGAAACAGAAGAAATTCTGATTAGATAAAAGGAGAAAAGTTTTCACCACGAGGTTGATCACTCAGGAGCATGGACCTAGAGAGGTTTTGGAAACTTCATCTCTGGACATATGCAAAACTCAACAAGTCCCTGTGTAGCCTGCTCTAGCTGGACCTGCTCTGAACTGTTTTTTGGGCTACATGATGTCCAGGGTGCTTTCTAAACCATATAGTTTTCTGTGACTGTATAAGAAAAAAAATCTTTATTAATTCAGTATTTACCAAGTACAGGGTTACACTGAGTACTATACAAATGCATAGAAAAGTGTTTTCTAGACTGAAGAGTTTATGCTTCAAATAAAACAAAGCCTTGTGTGCACTGGAGGTGCACTGAGGTGAAGTGATTTGCTGAGGTCCTACTGAAATTCAGTGATGGAACAAGAAAAAGAATTATTGCAGTCTCATTCTTTCCGTTGTCTCAGTTCAGACCATGGTGTACGCAGAAAGCATTGTTAGGTTACACAGGATGGAAGGATTGCAAAAGTAGGATTTGTTTTTTTCACTTACAAAAGGTATTTCTGTCTGTGACATTTTGCAGCACTTAAGGAAAAAGTCCCACTCACAGCAGTGTAATATCCAGATAGACACCCTATCACTATTACATGAGCCTTTTCTGCTGAAGACGCAAAAACATTCTTTCTATTTCTGTAATTTCCTCTGACTACTCCAGACCAGTTCCGGGCAATGGGCTCCCAGTCAGTTGTCTGTGAAATCCCTGAATGGATATATTTAGGCAGTTCCAGTGTTACAGGATGTGAGAATAATTTTGTTTGCAAAAGTTATTTGAATGAAGTAACTCTATCTGTATTGTTTCTCAATGGGCCACCAGTTAAAATATAGTGTGAATATTGAATAACTAATTTCCAAGGAGATTCACAGAGGCTTGCGAAAGAAGACAAATAAAAATGACCCCTTTACATATATGATGCATTCTGATCCCCCCACCTTTTAATAATTAGAAACATGGTTTCACTGATACACTTTACAAAACCATTCTGGGGATTCATGAATTTAAAAGAAAAAAAAAGAACTAGACGTGAATATTCATATTTAAATTGCTCTGGGCCAAGATATTGCTTCAGTATTTCCAAGTATGCAGGTTTTATTATTCTCTTAAAGTATGAATAAAAACAAGGTTGTTTTATCACACTTGGACTAATCAATGATATGCCCGAAGCACAGTTGGCAGTAAATGATCCGTTTTAGTTTAAAACATTTTTTAAATCAATGTGTATCGTAAGGGAGTCATAAAATCTTCAAATTTTTTGAGCCATAAAAACAAGTAATATATTTAAGGGTTTTTTAAGGCAGTAATGTTTCCAAGTAAATAGGAGATGGGCCAAGCAGTTCCCTCTGAATTACCGTTCATCAGGTTTTCACACACTATTAAAGCAACCTTCATGAAATATTTCTACATTACACTTCATGATGTAATTTGAATGCATTAGAATTAATTTGCCAATAAACTGCGGGGAAAATATGGAATATGCTACCCCCAACTTATGAACTCTCTCTGTTTAGCTTGGGTCACATTTGCAAGGTTTCCAATGTAAAGTTTGCAGGCAAAAATGGCTCCTGTGACTACAACGATTTATTCAAGAGCAAGGTCTTTGACCAGGGAGGGAAAGCGATGCCGTCTGTGGGTCTGTGCACTGGGTTCAGGGCTTCTACTTCGCTCAATGAATGCAATACACTGGGAAACCAGCGAGTCAGGGCTGACTTTGTAGGGTAGAGACAACTTCTTAAAAAGAGCCCTTTACCCACCCCAGGCAAGCTCCTCCGTGGGTGTCTTGGCCAGCCAGCTTTTGACAAAGCATGTTGTGGTGCCAGCCCACCGCTGAGCCCTCTTCCCTGTCTAAAGCATGGCTTACTTGTTGGAGAAGATCCAGAGCTGGCCCTTGGCCATATGGATGAGTTTTAGGCAATGTGAGCTCACCCAATGACATCAGAGGGACTGCAGGTGTGAAACAAGATTCACAGGGCAGTGCCTTGACCAGGGATTTTTGCCTTGTCCGGTTTTTTATCCAAATGTTTAAGGTTGCTTCTAATCTCTGCCACCCACCTTTGATGCTGAGGATCTAACACGACAGCCAGGGAATCACCTGGGAACACAGAGGAGAGAGGTGATAAAGTTTTCTCATTCTTTACTTCCAACTCTCATTCACATTGCTGGCAGCTTCGCCGTCTGCATTTCTAAAGAACCTCTTACCATAGGTTTTAGTTCAAAGGCAATAGATGTTCCATATGCATTCACATCAGACATGCCGTATTGAGGTTTGGAGACAATCCACTGAAGGCGAGACTATGCTTCCAGTGTGTGTGCTCGCTGCCTTTGGTTATAGTCAATGAGAGTGAATGGAAATACTGACAACAGGACATATTTTGTAGTGGAAAAACTGGCATGTGATATCTCATAATCTTGATAATTATTATTTCCTTTCTATAACTTAAGTAAAATATATGAGCTAAGTACGTCAAGAGCTGAGTTCTTCTAATCCTCAGCTTTTTATGCAAACTAACTGGCAAAAACCCCAGCTCAGCAAGAAATCTTTCTCACTAAGCAGGACCAGGACTGGATGTGTCCAAATATCAGGAGACAAAATCCCGCTTTGTAGGATTTCCATACTGTAGTGGAAATGAAAGCACAGGGAGCCTCGGAACCAGGACTATTCTCAGAAGATTTCTGATTTATTTACAGATCCAAGAGGTCTGCATGACCAGAATGAAGCTGGAAGTCTCTCTTTCTTCCTATGGTACTTTTTCTACAGCACATTTTCTTCCTACAGCACAACCAATTTCCACAGCACTGAGGTCAATCAAACTGTCGCAGTCTCCCGTTTGTAAATGGAGATAGTGAAGCCATGGCAAAGCTTTTTGGCAGCTGGTTGCCTCTCTGTGTTTGAGATCCACCTCTGATATCCTCAAAGCCTAGATTTAGTCAGGGCCAAAGTGTTCAGGGGTGAGCTCACCAAACCAGAGCAAGCTGACCTGTCTCACAGGTCTTTGAGGGGGCTATAATTTCCCATCTTCCCTGGAAATACCGGTTATACTGTTTGCCCAAGGTCCCACGGGAGCTGGTGGTAGAATAAGCAGCTGAAACTTAAAGGAAATTAGATTATGCTACCTCAGGCAGAACAAAGGTCTGGAAGTTGAGAATAGCTAAAATTCGAGCAATGAGGTGAGAGATACTGGCAATTACCCAGTCTACTGTTTTCTAGGATGGATTTGTACGCACTGTCTGTCACTTCACCAATAGGTTTAAGAAGCTGAAGGGCCAAATTTTACTATGTTTGTACAGTTTTTTCCTCCCACTGAAGGCAAAAAGAGAAGAGAAGGTAGGACATGTTGCATTCAACATTTGGAGATGTTGTAATGGGCCACTGAAGGAGGATCCTAGCTTTTAGTCAGGTCAGTGGGCAATGTCAAGGAAGCAGCTGGTATGAGTGCGTCTCCTTGCCAGTCTTACGTTGGTTTTGCTTCAGGTTTCTTCTCCTACAGTCAGCTCTAGCAGAGCACTTTCTGATTTTCACATCTACAGTCCCTTCATCTAGAGGATGCTGTGGGGTGTAAGAGGATCTGGTTTATTTTGGGTGATAATATGTTTAAAAATAAATAAAGCTGTGTGATCAGAGCAGAGAGCTGATTCTCTTATCCATTCTCTTGTTCCTCTGGCAGAAAAATCTTGGCACTATCTTGAAGGAACATATTATGTTTCCAGTGAAAGGAAATAATTCCAGTCATTGTCAAGTAATCCCTCTATCCACTACTGCATTAATACTACAGGTCCTTAAAAAGAGACTCATCTAACTTTTTTTGGCTAAAATGTGGTCACTGAATAAAGAAGCAAGAAATTAGAGATTTTATTTTTCTTTGAATTTCAGGAGAATCTATCTCCTCACACTCGCTGCCAGAAGTCCTGAGAAAAATTTCAAATTAATAAATAACATTATTCTTATTGAAAATTTTGCAGAAATATTTGGCAGTAAAGAAAGACCAGTTGTAGATTCTTTACAGTAAAAAGTTTAAAATGGAAAGTCTGACACATTCTTAAGCTATAATAACACAAATGGGATCACTATAATTTTCAGTTCTGATTATAGGTTATAAAATCACTGCCAAATACCCATATATTCATGAGCCTGCAGAAAACAATCTGCAAAATGAAATATGGAGAACTGCTGAAGAAAAGTACAGGCAGCTGTAAATGTAGGAGATATAATGATAAAGCCAAACCTAAAATCAAGATACTCTTGATAACTAGTCAGAGAAATTTCACTCATACCCTATCAAATTGAATTTAATCACTGACAATTTCCATTATCTAAGAATACAGTGATTTATTTGCAGACGTTCTAAGACAAAAAGCTTTTCTAAGATGGGATTAATTTTGAGAACATATATCAAGTACTAAACAGGAAAGAAATTATAGGGGTGTTATATCCAAAATGAATAATATAAACCATGGAAATTCAGCCTCAAGGTTACATCAAGGAGAAGGAGCCAAGATCTAAAAATTGTATGTGGAAATATTCATTAGTTTTGATCACATGAAAATATTTTTCTCATTGGAAAAGAACTATTTTATTGACAGTGCAGTTCAGAATACTAGGATTAAACACACACAGACGAAGGGAAACTAAGGAGAGTTGGTTTAGCATTGCAACTGCTAGAGTTATTATAAACATATCTATAGCTTCATGTTGAAGTAGATGACTGTGAGACTGTGAGATGGATGAACAAATGGACTTCTTCCACCAGATTTCACGTTCCTTTGTAACTGTGTGTAGTTGAAGTCTGCAAGAGGTTTGTTGGGACAAAAAAAATAAAAGCATGCACCTTTTAAAAAATGGAGACCTGACCTCTTTGTGGGCAGAAACAGCACAGTAAACCGCTAACAAAAATTTCTGGTATTACTAATAAATTAAGACAAATAACCTCCCAAATGTAATAAGACACATAACAAAATGAAAGGAGAGGAAATTTTTCTGGTGTGAATTAAGAGAAATTAAGAGTTTGAAATGCAGTAAGTATACTATTTTGAGCAAAACTCTCTCTGGATTGCAACTGTCCATGACATGGTCTTGACTGCTTGAGTTTCCTCAAGACTGCCACATTTGCATTTCTTATTTTTCTTCTGTCAGTCTGTAATTTCATTTCAGTTTGTATTGGCTTAGCAATGAGCATCCTTCAAAAGTGATAGCCGCAGAAATGTGGGCATAGAAATGTGACTCAATCTTCAGGACGTTGTAACATCTCTGCTTAAGAAACTAAGCAGTTCAGAAACTAATAGCTAAGGAGCTATGCAGCTGAACCATTGCCTATGCATTGGTGGACTTTCAATTAGAGTAATCAATAGAAAATACCGACTTGAAAATGGTATGAGGACCATATGAGGTATGGTCAACCACTTCTCCCTATGTGATAGCTGTGCTGAAGTTTGTATAACTGAATTGAAATTATTAAGGTCTCTGTGGGGTAATTTTCCATGCATAGGTCCTGCACAGTGTCTGTTTTTCACTGGTATGAATTCCCCTTCCTCAACCTTCCTCCACTCTAAAAGCCCATTTCCAAGATTTGTATTTTTCCTTCCTGCATGACTGACCCTGACTGCTTCTGGGGTGTGAATGCTGTTTGTAGAAGAACTATACACTGAAATTCAGAAGCAAAATATGTGTTTTAATAACTGTAATTATCACAGAGCTGTAAGCCTTGGTAGTCTCTTCACCTGAAAGTTTTAGAAGTTTCCAAACAGTCAAGTTAACCTCAAAATGTTGTGTCTGATGGGTAAATGTAATCTCACCATTTTACAGGGTAAAATAGAAGTATCAAGAAAAGAAACCTCATGATTCTGAATTTGGGCACTTGAAAGTTATACTGGCATCTAACGAGGCAAGCTTTCTTTTTTTTTTTTGAAGCAGAATCAGACTTGTGGCTCCAGCACACTTCAGATTTTCACTGGAAGCTGAGGATGCCCGCCAGCTGCTAGCATAAAAGTGTCTTATTTATTTTACTAAATGTGGACGTTGCTGTTTATTATCAGATCTTCAAATAGTCTTGCAGGGAATTGCCCAAGGTCATGCCTTTGGGAAAGACCTCAAGCGTTTTGACTCACTTCTTCACTCTGTAATGCAATGAGCTAAGCGAACCACTTCTCTTTGGGAGCCAGAAGGTCATGCATAGAGAAATTTCCTCCTGAACAAAGCCACCAAAAAATGAAGTGTGCACACAGACCTGGACACTGGCCTTTTTTGTTTTCCCTGGCCAGCTTTAAGGCTGCAAGCTTCTTCATAGAAATGATGCAATTCCAGAAACACCTCAGCGTTTGGTTGGCATAGTTTATTTAGTGACTCACTTTTTCAATACATATGAAAATGCTGTTAGCTAAGGAGAAGCCCAGACCTCTTTACCTTCTTTTTAAAATAGTAGTTTGGGGGAACCCTGTATTATAACTTTTTATCTTCCTTATTTTTCAGAAAGAAGAATTTGAGATTTAGGTACTAGTTCTGTATCCTTGACCAGTCTGAAATGCAAGCTACCCTTCCCTCTCTCTACTGTGTTGTGTAACCGATGGAATAGGCTTCTTGTTTCTTGAACACAGCTGTAAAATGTGTCCTTTCCAGAACTCTTCTAAAAGGAAGGAAAAGGAAGACTTCAAAGTAAAGAACAGGGGATTTTGTGATCACCGTGGGGCAGGCGATGCTCCAGACCCAGACGCAATGCAGGAAGGGGTGGCTGGAAGAGGGTGGAGATGGCTCCTCTGCATGCCAGGACATTCAGCTGAGCTGCTGTTGTGGCTGGAGAGGGCATCTGGGTGGCATGCTGTGGGGTTGTTTAAAAACTAGTAGGCAGATCTGGACTTGAAGGCGATCTTAAGGTCAGTCCTAAACACCGAGGGAAGCTTATCCTCCTGCATTTATGATTTCATTAGGTTGTAATTAGCTGAACAAGGACAGCATCTTCTATGGAACAGAAAGAAAAAAGCTTCTGGTTATCAGATTTGGGGCATTAAAGCAGAGTGCTTGCATACCAGCTACAAAACTTTATCTGTTGGCCTGAAAAGAAAAATATGCTGCTCTCAGAGACCCACAAACTCTGTGGCGTGGCAGCTGGGGCACCGTATACCTCACTCTGGTAGCAAAAATAGTGGTGGGAGGCAAGAAATGCCAACCTTTAGATCTGGGCAAGGTGTAAGCAGCCAGCGCTAACCCAACCTGGAGGGAAAGGTGTGAGCTTTTAGACAAAGCTCCCCAAATGCCAGATCTCTGTGTTTAATCTGTCACACGTTGTCTCTACTGGAGACCCAGAAGCAAGTGAAAGACAGTGATGAATACCCATGTTATGTGATTTTTAAATTATTACGGCATTTAAAAAATGTTGTAATTATCAGAAGTTTCTATGCATTCTAGAAGGGTTAAGTCTAGGAAGATAAGATTATGACCTCCAAAAGCTGTGCATAGTGGAGGGTTGCGCTTGACATGGCTGGGTTTTGTGTTTGAACTCATCCCACTGAATGCAGGAGGGGAGACCAGGGGATTGTCACAAGCATACTTGATAGAAATATTAACAGATTAGAAAAAAAAGGGAGGGCGATTCTGAATAAAAAGATTAAAAAGAGTGAGAAGAGAGTTTTTTCATCTTGGAAAAGGAGGAGGAAGATGGTTCAGAGTGGAGTTTCCCAGACAGACGAGGCAGGCTCAGCTTACCGAGTTAGTTTTGGAGGATGATCCTGAACAGTAACATCAGGAAGTGACCTTTTGCTGAATTTTGCTCTCAGCTTGCACAGCTGAGTGCCCGGGGAAATCCTAAATGACAGTTAGGGGAGGAGACTGGTTTCTGTGTTCTCTGTGGAACTTATTTCCAACTTTATCATCATGTATTTCACTGTTGCTTCACTGGGATGAAACTTATTCATCTTTAAGCTGTCTGATGATAAGAATCTTTAGAAATGAACCTCAGAAGCACAAGGCACTTTTTTTTTTTCTTATGGGAGTAATGAATGCGAGTAAAATGATTTATAAGAATAAAGCCTTCAGGAGCTTCTGCCCTTGCTGACATCTAGGCAATCTCCCACTGAACTGCAAGGGTCTCTTTGGGGCTGATTTCAGGTACCACAATGCGATGGTGTACCCTTATAAGTATATAAATATAAGAACGTAATTTGCTGTGGTGGGTGATAGTCAGCACCTCTTTGGCAAAGTGTACGTGGTGGAGAGAGATCCCCCAAAACTGAGTAACTTCAAATCATCATAGTTCATACCAGCAGAGTCCTACACGACCGGCAACAGTTGCTGCTGCCATTTTTCTTTCTTTACCCACCAAATTCTTGCTAAAATAAAACTTGTAGTAAACTAACCTGAGCTCTCTGGACTCAACGTTGCTCTCCAAAGTCATTATGAGTGTTGCCCAGCTCAGTTCACCGTATGACATAGCCTTTATTTAGCTCCTGCCAAAATTAACTCTGTTTAATTTTCTGTAAATCACAGTACTTCATCTGAGTTTTTTGGGACTTTATTTCTCTACACTTCTTCCAAAGTTTAGGTCTGTGCTGTGGTTCTCTACCAAGCAAAAGGAGACAGATGTTAGATGAAAGGTACTCTAGAGAAAAAAAAATTGTAAGGACAATGGATATCAAAAGATGAGAGAGCATTTCTGAGAGCAATCGGGCAACTGAACTCAAGAATGATACAACCTTAAAAAAATGCACCTTCTGTTTTCAGTTATAAAGAAACAAAACTGGTAACCTTATTTTGAACTTTTTTTGTTTTTATACTCAGAGGTGCTATATTTAGGGGAGGAAGAGAGAAACGATTTTATGTAGCCTCCAGCAAGATGCCATGTTTTTCATACAATACTTTCCTGTTCATTCTTCTTTACATATTTTTTTTTTATATTTTAGTTTTTTGGTTCCTCATACAAATGATTTGAAAGGAAATATTCTCCAACAAATCTTAGCTGTACCTCTAGTTCCTAGCATTTTAAAAAGAAAGGTCCTCTGTCTTGTGTATTTACATAAAGCCTGAATGCCAGATTTGGAAGATGTAATAAAAATATGCTTTTCTGGGATTTGTTCTTAGGGAAAGAGAATTCCCCATGACCAAAAATACGCCAGTAATAAGCATTTGCTCTGTGCTGGCACCACTGTGACCTTAAATTACGAGCTTGCCCCCATTTGTAGCCAGTTTCCCCTCTTTAAATGTACAGTTAAGTCATTTGTAAATATCATAACTAAATCTGGAAGTGTAATTTAGTGACTCTATTTGAGGATTAAGAAGAAGAATAACACTACTTAGAACCATATGTAATCTTTTCTGCTTTGTTTAATTTAGTTTATGCTATGCATGCCTTATCTTACAGTCGTTCTTCACTCCAGCTCACTTGATATATTTGCAACACTGTTGATAATACCATCAGAAAAATAGCTAAATGTTCATTTCTTTGCGAAACAAAATGTATTTACTGAAATGCATTGACATAGCATTGGTGATTGTCCCTAGGAAGGAAAAAGGTTGCTCGATCATACTGTTCATTTTCCAACTAGAGAAGATTTAAAACTGTAGAACGTAGGTATTAGATTTTACACTTGATCATACTAGCTGGCTTTATTAAATACTTGGAGCAACAGTCTAGTTTCCTTTACGAAGAGTGTCAAAGAATTGAAACTCTCTACTGAATACAGTTTATGTCATGGTCTTTATTTCATTAAGGTGTTATTCATGATTTTTTTTTTCAATGGGACTGCCCCCCAGGTGCTCTGGGTATCTGATGTCTGATTATTGTGCCAGAGTGACAACTGCTGATTAATTTGTGTATCTTATTATTCATTACAAGCCTCACAAGCTTTATTCTTTCTGGGCCCACCTTGTGGTCCCTTATGGTAGTTGAATTCACACCTTCTTATTTCCTCCAGACAGTATGGATGGTGAAATAATTTTGAAGTCCTGAGCAGCTGCTTTTGAAGTTATTCTGACTACTTTTCGAATCAAATAGTCTTAATTTGTAGCCTTACTTTTTACTCTTTTTCATGAAAGCCTATCCATTTCCATATGAACATACTGTACTGTCAATGAACTTATGCTTGGAACCCAACATAGGGCAGATCCTCGCCTGTTGTAAATACTCATAATTCTGTTGATTGTGTAGCACCATTTAAGCTTTGAGTGAAATTTTGCAGAGGACGCCTTCACCCTTTGCTCAGTGTAGAGTCAAGGCAGGCACACAAGAGGAAGTGCCTGAAAGATTACTATGAACTGATCAGAGCAAGGACATCTCCTAAAATAGTGGTGTCCCATGTCATCGACAGCTAGCTTTGGAAAATCTGAGAGTTAGGTAAAAGGAAGGCTTTGGAAGCCAGGCTCTTGAGCTCAGCAGAGCTGACACAAAGCTGTTCCCAGCATTCCTTACCTCCCAAACCGCTCCTTTAGTAGTCTAATCCAATGCCCAGAAACAAATAGCCACACACAAATAAATCCTCTGGCACAGCAGGGGCTAAGGAACAGAAATAGCTGTGTCCCAGTTACAAGAAGGATAGATCCTCAGCCAGCAGTGGCCCCCAACCCAGAAGACAAATTAAATGCAGAGAGACAAAAATGAAAAAGAGAGAACAATGTTTCATTGGACGGGAAAAAAAGATCACCCATCAAAAAACAGCTGTAAGAAAAATGACTGGGAAACATATACACACACACACACATGCATGCACACACACATTGATACATGGGACCAGTCTCATAGTAGAATGTGAAATATATATAAAAAAAGAATTTCTTAGAAAGTTTCAGCCCAATATAACGTCCAGTTATCAGGTGGCCATTGTCCACAGCAACACCAAACAGAGATTCATTATGATCTAAAATCCTTGATTTTCCTTATTATTTCTTGTTTTTACCTCCTTGATGTCTTCACCTACCTTACGTTAAAACCAGCAGGAAGACTTGTGCTTCTTTTGGTAAGAGGTGAATCCAGATTCATGTTTTCAAGTGATCATGAAACATAACCATGTACCTGTAGTCCAGTCCAAGATTTTTAAGAACCTTTACTATTATCGACAAGGGAAGAAATATGATGTAGAAAAAGGCAATGTATCTTGCTCTTGAATCAAGAGAACTGTAATCAGGATTGCTATGGTCTTGCAATGTGCAAAGCATAGATAGACACTGGTCATTTTGCAGTTAGTGTAAAAATTGCACCAGTAATTTTACACTCTTACAACATGTGGAAAATTGTGCTGGTAGAACTGGAATCATAGAATCATAGAATCATGTAAGTCGGAAAAGACCTTTAAGATCATCGAGTCCAACCGTTAACAGCACTGCCAAGTCCACCACTAAACCATGGCCCTAAGCACCACATCTACACATCTTTTAAATACCTCCAGGGATGGGGACTCAACCACTTCCCTGGGCAGCCTGTTCAAGTGCTTGACAACCTTTTGGGGAAGAAATTTTTCCTAATAGTCAATCTAAACCTCCCCTAGAGCAACTCGAGACCATTTCCTCTTGTCCTATCACTTGCTACTTGGCAGAAGAGACTGATACCCACCTTGCTACAACCTCCTTTCAGGTAGTTGTAGAGAGCAATAAGGTCTTCCCTCAGCCTCCTTTTCTCCAGGCTAAACAACCCCAGATCCCTCAGCCGCTCCTCATAAGACTTGTGCTCCAGACCCTTCACCAGCTTCGTTGCCCTTCTTTGAACACACTCCAGCACCTCAATGTCTTTCTTGTCATGAGGGGCCCAAAACTGAACACAGTATTTGAGGCGCGGTCTCACAGTACCGAGTACAGGGGGACGATCACTTCCTTAGTCCCGCTGGCCACGCTATTTCTGATACAAGCCAGGATGCTGTTGGCCTTCTTGGCCACCTGGGCACACTGCTGGCTCATATTCAGTCGGCTGATGACCAACACCCCCAGGTCCTTTTCCACTGGGCAGCTTTCCAGCCACTCTTCCCCAAGCCTGTAGTGTTGCATGGGGTTGTTGGGATCCAAGTGCAAGACCTGGCACTTGGCCTTGTTGAACCTCACACAACTGGCCTCGGCCCATCGATCCAGCCTGTCCAGATCCCTCTGTAGAGCCTTCCTACCCTCAAGCAGTTCAACACTCCTGCCCAACTTGGTNACCCCACCCAGCCAGTTTTTTACCTAGCAAAGAGTATGCCCATCCAAGCCATGAGCAGCCAGTTTCTCCAGGAGAGTGCTGTGGGAAACGGGGTCAAAGGCTTTACTAAAGCCAAGGTAGACAACATCCACAGCCTTTCCTTCATTCACTAAGCAGGTCACCTTGTCATAGAAGTAGATCAGGTCAGTCAAGCAGGGCCTGCCTTTTATAAACCCATGCTGAGTGGGCCTGATCACCTGGTTGTCCTGTACATGCCACGTGGTGGCACTCAAGATGATCTGCTCCATAACCGTCCCCGGCACCAAGGACAGACTGACAGGCCTGTAGTTCCCCAGATCCTCCTTCTGGCCCTTCTTGTAAATGAGTGTCACATTTGGTAACCTCCGGTCAACTGGGACCTCTCCGGTTAGCCAGGACTGCTGATAAATGAAGTGAGACTGCTATCTAATTAAATATCAGCGTGAATTATCTGCTGTTCAATAGTAAAATTAGTTTTAATTAAATTTAATTTTGACAATAGAAATTAATTGTTTCACTGGCCACAAGACTGAAGAGTACATTATAAGGACATCTAATCAGCAGCAGTTCTAGCACCGGAATTGGCATACGGGAAGCATTTGTCGACATGTAATTAGGACACGATCCAATCCTCATTGAAATAAACTTTCCATTGATTTTAATAAGACATACATTAAACTCTGGACACCACAGCTCACAATAATGTGATATCTCTGCTTTTAGAATTTGGCACCAGGTCGAATGCTGTAATTTAGCTTACAAATTTGCTACAGGGAGTGACCTTACCCATATTATGTGGTATGACAGCTACAAAACAGCTGCTATCAGCTCGAAGAATGGTAGTTTTATAAGCTGGGAAAACAGTTTGTCATGGTAGATTGTTATACTGAAGTAGATACAAGTTCAGGAAACATGGCAAAAAGATAATTGCTCAGTAAAAAGACCACTGAAATTCTCTGGTTTCCTACCTGTGCAAAAAATCAGGAGTTTCAATGACTAAATGGACGCTCCAAGGAAACTATTCAAAGTTACTCATATGGCACAAAAATTCAAAGGCTTTGAAGTTTTTTAGATTCCTCTTTCTCACAGCAATCAATAGCTTAGTAATCAATAGCTAAATCAATTACTGAAATCAAGTGGGAAGGGAAAGATCTTTTTTATAATCTTAATTTAGTCCAAGTTTAAAAAAATGACTTATTTTCAATAAATGTACCCAGCGTGCAATCCACATCTCCGTGAACATAACAATTGTATTTGGAAATACTTTGCAGCTCTTCTGTAGGATTGACCATTCTTTCAAGCTCAGTGTTTAAGCCAGTGCTTGTCATACTTTGATGCCTGGAAATAGGTATCTGCATAAAAAAGAGGCTTCATTTTTTTCTAGGCCACCTACACTACATCCTTCAGAAAGTCAAGGCATTTTCACAGCACTTAAACATCTGCTCTGTAACTGACACTAGCTGCCTACATAATTTTATTAATGCTATTCAATAATGATATTTTGGCACATGTCCTCTCAACCTATTAAAACAGAATTGCTGGAGACAGCAGCCACACAGGATGATCAACAGGAAAGGTTTGCAGTACAGATGTCTACAGCTGAGCCAGTTGTAATGGATTTTTTGTAGCCAGTGGGGAGAAATGGACACTTTTAGGTTGCGATTCATCTCACCCTACAGTAGACATCTAAAATAAGGCAGATGAACTCAGTCTTAAAATTGTGTAGTGACATAAAAGAAACTGTAGGTGACCGGCTTTGATATGGGCATTCACACTGTAGATATACAGTTAAGTGAGTTGAATCTTGCCCTGCTGGAGGTATTTTGACCTGGCAGCACTTAGCATCTCCCTCTGATGCCAAGCAACCAACAGTAGTGCAATAATATTATATGAAATATTGTGTCTAATATTTTTCATACAGGGAGAAGCTTTTACTTTACTTTCTGGCCTCATGACCTGCAGTAGGTTTGAGTCACCAGTAAAATCTCCCTTTCTGTGAAAAGGTGCATTTTTGAGGTCATAATAAAAAGTGCATTATTAATTCATCATTTGTAAAAAATATCCCTGTAAATAAGGATAACACTAGCAATTGCTGCTGTCTCTTTAAATGACTTATTTACCAAACCCCCAAATCTTTTAAACCATTTGCCTGTCCCAGGGACTGAGTGATGCATGTGGAATTATCAGTTTAGTCTTATCTCGATGTGCTGAATGGTGACTAATATGTTCTTACTCTATAGTCATGGTACACAAAAAATTTGTGTGCGCTGAAGTCCATGCTGCTGCCCTAGGGTACTAACAGAGTCTGAAGAAGTTAGTTTAGAGCTGGCTTGGATGTTTCTGTACTACCCTTTAGCTACTTCTGCAGCGAAATGTAGAAGAACTCTAGGCAGAATGGGGTGTCTGGGTGTAGCCGAATGGAAAAGGTGTCTCAGATTTATACTTTTCATGGAATGGCAAGATTGCATCTTGAGAAAGAAACACAAGGTAAATATTATTGAGCCATTTAAAACTTGACTGGAAGAAAAACCTTTTTGCTAAGGACAATGAGGTCTTAGCTAGTCTTTTGCAAAACTCCAGAGTGAATAGATTTGTGATTACTGGGGACAGCCAGTGAGAATTATGCAAAAGTTCTGTCTTTAAGTGAAGAATAGATGATCACATTCAAGCATACTGGGTTGAAGTATTTCTTATTCATATTGGTGTCAGGCTGCTTATAGCACATCTTGAAAATAACCATACTGTGCTTATGAAGAGTCAAACTTCATATACCTACTGGTGGATTGGCCTGTGCCTAATTTGTCTAGGCTCTATGAATAAAATGCCATCCATGCTCTGGCTGGCTTCTTCAAGAGCACTTTGAAGTTAAAACCATACATAGTTCTCAGATTTATAGGTGGAAGATGAATTTGAGCTTGAGAATGGGCTATGGCCATGACTACTGTAACCATCCGACCCAAGTAGCAGAGGTCATGGGTCTTCCCTGAATTAATTTTTACTCGAACTTGAGCATTTCTTTTTAAAAGCTATCCAATGTTGATTTATAAGTTGCTAGTGATGGAAAATCTTGCAGATATCTTTAAGCTGTGCCAGTGATTAATCATCTTCACTGTTGAAAAAAAAAATAAGCCATAGCTTTATTTTTGGACTGAATTTGTCTGATTTCAACTTCCATGAATCTCAAGTGTGAGTTGTTATAGAACATATTGAGTCAATTTCCATTCTTTTGCTCGTCTTCCAGCAAAAGATATAGTTCTGTTTTACTTGGTTCTACATTATTTTAAGGTTATCAAGAGAGAGAAAACGAGGAGAGAAAAGAAAGACAGAAAGAAACTGATGGTCAATGCCAGTATGAGACTTGGGATTTCTTGCTCTGACACTCTCCACTTCACCAAGCTGACAGAAATATTTCAGAGCCACCTTTCAGAAGGGTGTTAAGCACTTCACAACACAGTAGGCATGCAGGGAGCATTTAAAAGCACCTCTGCACCCAGTTCCTGTGTTTCTCATGGATCTAGGCACTTCTGAAGACCAAGTAATGATGCTTTGGTACTGAACAGTTTTCTCCCCCCTTACCCACTGCAACTGTTAATGTCTCTGCCCAAGGAAAATCTATGTGAAATGGAGAAGAATGCTGTAAGGTTAAACATTACAAGACTGGGAGGTGTCCGTGTGCAGGAGGAAAGGGGACTGTATGAGTATGTAAGATAGATGTGAGTGTTGGCTGGTAACTCTGCAAAGGAAGGATCACTGCCATATCATAGTTCTGGTTGGGAATCTCTGAAATCCACAGCTTTTTCTGAGCTGTTTGTTGTGGTTTAACCCCAGTTGGCAACTAAGCACCACACAGCTGCTCGCTCACCGTCCCCACCCCCCCCGGTGGGATAGGGGAGAGAATTGAAAATAAAGTAAAACCTGTGCGTTGAGATAAAGGCAGTTTAATAGGACAGATATCATATGGTACGGAATAGCCCTTTGGCCAGTTTGGGTCAGCTGTCCTGGCTGTGCCCCCTCCCAGCTTCTTGTGCCCCTGGCAGAGCATGGGAAGCTGAAAAGTCCTTGACTCGTGTCAGCACTACTTAGCAACAACTAAAACATCAGTGTGTTATCAGCATTCTTCTCATACTAAATCCAAAACATAGCACTATGCCAGCTACTAGGAAGAAAAGTAACTCTAACTCAGCTGAAACCAGGACACTGTTGTAACCCTCTGCTCAGCCATCCATTTCCTTTCTGAACACCCCAGGGAAAGAACATAACCACTGCCTGCTGATCCACACTGTGGATTTGGGATCTGCTCCATGCCCCTCTGAAGTCGGCAGAAAGGCACTTCTGGATGACAGCAGGCCCTGGGTGGCCCTTCCCCCCATCGCGTTCCCTGACATCCTCCCACGGAGGTGTGCTTCTTGCAGCTAATCATTGGGGCAGTCTACATTCCTTGGCTGGCTGGAGAGTATTTGAACTGCAGTTCTCACTCTTGGGACCTGCAACCATAATTTTCTTATAGTAGCAATGCCAAGTCTAAAGACAACATAACTGATATGACCATTTTTTGGGTGGACTCAATGAAATGAGCTCAGGTGTGACCAGATTGTTCCAGTCAGGTTTGCTAATTTTCTCTCTCTTTCTCTTGCCCTCTTTTTCCCTCTTTCTCTCCCCGCCCCTTTTTTCCCTCTATCTCATTCTTTTGGGAAGAATAACCTTGCTCTTGGATTTGAAGAATTCGTTTCTTTATCCTCTTTAATGAAGCTCCAGTTCTTCTAGTGAGAAACAAGGGCTGTAATAATTAATGGAGATTTTGTGATTCTAAGAATTACTTTTTTGAATAATCTGACACTATGTTTTCCTATTCAAATACCAGAACTGAATCTGAAATGAAGAAGTGCATATGACAACTAGATGCTAAAAGTTCTCAGAAAGGAAGAAGTTTGATAGGAAAGACAGAAATTATTTAGAATAAGCAGACATTAGTATGGACCTGGTAAAGATCCAGCATGAATGGGGATTAGCAATTAAGACCATTTCTTGTGTTTTCCTCTTCAATTTTCACTCTGAAGAAAATGCTGCTTTTATAGCTTTTAGCTCAGCTGTTTCATTTATCTGTGTTGTGCTGTAATGATAAAAATAAGGATAAGGATGTTTTGGATTTTTTTTTTGCCAACTGTTTTTGTTGTGAACTGCCTTTGATTATGAAGCAGAATGAATTATTGATTTTTGAATGCTCAGGATTATCAAAAAGAGTGCATTTGTGCTGTTTCTTGTCATATATTTTAAACGCAAGTAGGTTTTAGGGTCATTTTATGGAGAAAATTTGTGGGCCCAACTGCCAGTTCCTACACACTCAAAGACATCTGAAATCCTGCCTACTCTTCTTAGTCCCTCTTGATTACTCAGGAAAAGGTCCTGTTTTTCTTTAATGGGAGCCTTGCCTGGATGGGAGCCTGGCTTCAGGCTGAAGGTCTGTCTTTTTATTCAGCTCTCGGTTGGAGTCCAGTTGACTAATATTGCAAGATAGTATTAATACTTTGTTGTCAAAACTTGTCAATCCAGAGAAAGCAAGTCTGACTCATTGGAAAATATCCCCACGAGAAAGAGACTTTCACAACTGCCTATATGAATGCATGGAAAGACAAATGCTACGCTTCAGACTTTCCCTCCAGAGAGAGACTCTTCTTCAGGAAAAGTCAAAACAGACACATGCTCGAAGTAGGCTCAACAGATTTTACAAGATATGACATAAACGACAAAGAATTTCTATCAGTGGCTCTCTGCAGACAGATTTATGGAAGATCGAGGGCTTGAGGATTAAACTCTCTGTTGGCTGGGGTGAGACAACCTGATTATTCTGTCCAGCTGGAAAAGAGACTAGTAGCAAGATCCATCTCAAGAAAATTAATCTATTTAAATGGTGCAATGCTGTCTTCAGCTGGCAGTGCCAGGGTGACACTGAACATAAGCATGCATGGGTTGCATTGATATCCTGAAAAGAATAAAAAGATGCATGAGCAAAATGGTACCAGGTGTCAAATTCATCACCTCAGAAACTGAACAAAGTGAACAAAAAGTAAATTGAACGGGTGACTTTGTATAGCAGGGAGCTATGTAACCATAGGCCATCAGCAAGATGCATCCAGTATGTGAAATGAAGACTAATGCTACATTTAACCCAATTAAATATTTTTGATATGAAAGTACACTGGCAGAAATACACCTCAGAAATTTTCACTGCTAAAATTGTGTTTTATATTCCATACACTGCTGGGTTTTATTTTGTATTTTCACTGAAAGTCACGCAGCCAAACAGATCTCTGCTGGCATCTAGAAGATTTGTGTGGAGAAGCAAGGAGCTGGAAGGATAGGATGGGAAAAATTATGTGAGTAAAAATAAATGGGGAAAAATTCAGTATAATGGCATTTTAAAAAGATGCAGATGAACCTTAACTTCAGATGACATGCTTTTTTTTTTTATTTAAAGAAAACCACCCTGAAAAACATGAAGATAACTATTTGTACAATTTTTTTTAGGTGTCACCTGACAGAATGTCTAAAGTATAATTAATTTATGGATGCAGAACCACAAGATGCTAAAGAGAAACACATTTTCTTAAAAGTAATGCTGAAGGTCATGTCCTGAATATATTTGTATATCTGTTTCTTTCTAGCACAACTGTAGGCAAAACTGACCCACATCAATACTGGGATGTTGATATTGAAAAGCCTTGTCTAATTTTTGCTTTTGTGAATAGTTCTGATGGATTCTGTGTGGCTGTGTCCACAGTGGTGGAGGGCAGTAAATCTGTTGTCTTGCTCCAAACTGTGCAGCTCTCTAAATACATATGAAAGTTGCAAGGATCTACCAAACATTAGCTCTGTGTATAGACCCTGTACATTGTTCCCCCTGATGTTCCCCCTCCTATACGTTCCCCAGTAGGAACTGTTTCTCTAAGCACCACCCTTGGAGGCCGCTCAAGAGTAGTACCATCATGGTGGTGCAATCTGGACACATACTCTTTTCCCTGGCTTATTTCCATGGTGGCAGTAGCAAAGGTAATGCACATGGTCCCACCTACCCCGCCTCAGTCTGTCCCCCTGTCCCAGGGGACAGTCTGGCCCAGGGTTTGTTTCCATTTGGCTATCTGCCTTGACCCCATAGGAGATGAAGAATTGCAGATTGATGGAAGAGCTGAACTCCTTTTGGGTAAGCTTATAGACTTTTACAGTGATTGGGGCTGTATTTGTTTTGGGGGTCTTAGGTACCTCTAAGTACCACCGTACCTCTAAGGCACTACCATACCTCTAAGGTATGGAGGGTTACTGCTCCAGCGGCTGGGGAGGCAGCTTAAACCCCATTTTTTTCATTCACTACTTCTGGGATTGGACTTCCTAATGATGTGGAAAAGGGAGAAGTCAACTTTCTATTTAGCAACAGGGAAATGCAATGTGCAGGATTTCCTCCATGTGCTTATCTGGGGGGAATGATGTGGAATAACTATAATGAGTAATTTCTCTTTTGAAAATGATTTACAGACCTTAATTAAAATCTTTTGCTGTTACCTTCTGCTCTTCACCAATAAACCCCAAAATGCCTGATGAAAAAACATCAGTGTTATTATCCCCATTTTATGATGGAGATATCAATGTCTGTGTGTCATATGGGCTAGAGTCTATAATTTCTTTAGCTGGAGTAGAGGACTGTATTGCTTCAGAGAACTGAGTCCAGCATTATTCAACCAAGGCCAAAGGCAAGTCACAAGCTGTTTTAGGTTTATAATAAAAATTTCCTGGTTTTCAACCCTTTGCTCATTCCACTCAACCATACTGGCTCTCTGAAGTGCTAGCGGTGCGGAAGGAAGAAGATGCTTTATGATCCTTGATGACTATAATGTAGCAAATAAAGCTCTAGGGTGCTTTCAAACTCACAGTGATCTTGTGGGGTGGAAAACTAATCATGCTGCAGCTACTGGAGAATATATTTTTTTTACATTAGCTGCTTGGGTCTTTTTCCAAACCAGAAGATGATAAAGCGCTCCCCACTACTGGATGAAGACAAAAGAGGGTGTCATCAACACAAGCAGTAAAATAAGCTGAGTAAGCTTGTTTGGAGTCCTGGTTACTAATCTAATTCTTTTAGAATCATTTTTGGCTCTAGAAATAAGAACTATTTGCAAAAGAAACAGATTTCTTTTTTTAACTGCCCCAGTCAGATTGTTGCAAATGTTGGATCTCAAATCCTTGATCTAGTCTTTCAAACTTAGCTGCCAATCTTTCCTCACTACAGAATATTGGTATATTCTGTATAAATGTATAGACAGTTAAACTTTTGGAAGGTACTTAGAAATTGTTCCCTACAGTATGTATCAGTAGATGCAGCTAAAATAAAACACAGACAGTGGTTTGAGGTTTCTTGAGACTCTCGATATTACTACTGAAAAAAATCTTAGTCAGCTTTGTTTTTTCCACTACTTTCGCAGAGACCAATTTTTGTCTTTTTACACCACAGATCTTTCCAGAGACCTCTTTCATACTGGAAATGGGGAGGGGGTCCCTTTAGGGTCCCAGATTCACTATGTGTAGGGTAATTCACAAATGCTCCAGGTTCATTCTCAGAGGGTTTATTTTCCAGCTGAAAGCTTGCCCTTATCTAAAGAAGGCTATCTGGGGTTTTCAGAGTGGTTACAGTCTCCTTTTAAGCCTGTAACATTCCCCTTCTCACAGGCTGAAGGCCACGAGCACTGGTATTTCATATGCTCTGAGCAAGGTCAAGCTTAGCATTTTCCACCTTGGTGTCATTACATCACTGCAGCAGGGATAAAAAAATGGAAATCGTGTAATTGTCACAGCAAAGCCGGCTCTCCGGTTTTGCAGTGCTGCCACCCTTTCATCACGTTGCACCTCTGCCACCTTCTTGTAACCTGTAAGTCAAAACCTAGGTCAAAACCTAATATTGAACTTGGAAAGGAGGATAATTTTCTTTGACTAGCATCTGCCATAAACTTAACCGAGTGCTTTTTCTTAAGACAAAATGGAGCCCTGTTGCAAAACAACCGATATTTATCTGTTCTTTGAATTTCAGCAATGGAAGAATCTTTCTACCCTAATTAAAATGCTAGGATTGGGGCTCTATAATAACTAATGATTTTCTCTTTTAATTACACTCTGTCTGTCTCAAGAAGGTGCTGCACATCATCATCTCTCTCTGCTCCCTGGCACCACACCACTTCCGCTGCAGGCTCCTACTAAGGGGGAAAACTGGAAGTTCAACAAGAACAACTTAAAATAGGAGGAAACAAATGGTCATGAAATGAAAGAAGTACTGAAAAAAACACACTCAGAAAAGCCTGTTGGTCATCATTAGTTTTTTCAGCTCTTCTTGTTCAAAGCTGCAGCATTTGCTAGAGCGTGCTGAGGAGCTGCGTGCAGGAGAAAGGTCAGGAATAATTGTGAGGGTTGGCACCCGCAGAGTTACAAAGGTTCCCATGAAATATTTTGTCTTGCAGCCAGCTGTTTCCTGACATAAACTGGGCACAATCCTTGTTAGCCCACTGCTCTACCACAAATTTAATTTGGAGACTCAGGAAAAAGATGAGAAAACTAAATCATTAAAAAAAGAATTCTTTATGATAAATTTATGGTTTTGTAACATATGGGTGCAGAACAAGAACTCAGGATGCATTTGATTATGGACTTCGTGAAAATTAGTAAAAGCTGTTCAAACTGCCTAAAATGTAACAGTGGTCTCTGAATTGCTACTACAGGGCTTATTTTCACTATATAGCAGGTCCTTTATGCTTCTCAGAAGTGCAAATGGACTTTGCAGTTGAATAAAAAGCCTGTAGCTCATTGTCATAGCTGAATTTTTTACTAAGAAGTAAGCACACCCTAAGTGCAGACCCTTATCCATGGACTTATGGCTACCGTTGTTTATTCCGATGTATTAATTAAATATAAGTGACCCAAATAAAGACTCTGCCACAGTGCCCGCTTATTTGGGCATCCTTTCATTGGGGTATCTGACCCACTAAGTTTTCAAAACTGGATAGAGCAGTAATACTCTCACTCAGCCTTTCGTTTACTCAAGGAAATATGATTGCTTTAGCAGATGAGTTGCTGCTTGAGTTCTTGTTGGGGTAAGCACCCAGTTGTGCACAGTCC
>VYZW01042799.1:57519-82819 GCA_013401315.1 Balaeniceps rex | reverse complement strand
ACACTTTAATATCTTTTCAGACTTCTCTTTAGACTTGGCCATCTACTGACAATTATATCTATTTAAACTTAGTTACCTACTTACACTTATAATCTCTATCTAGATGTCCTGGTTTCAGCTGGGTTAGAGTTACTTTTCTTCCTAGTAGCTGGCATAGTGCTGTGTTTTGGATTTAGTATGAGTATCTTTTCAGACTTCTCTTTAGACTTGGCTATCTACTTACAGTTATATCTATTTAAACTTAGTTACCTACTTACACTATAATCTCTATCTAGATTACATGTATCTACTTAGACTTACTATGTAACACTCAGTAAGTGTAGGCAGCTCTAGCTAGTCACAGACTTTTCTCTATTTTAAATTCCTTCATGTCATAATTTTTTTTTGGATTTTACAATTCCTTTATGTTTTAATTTTTATATATATACATGAGTTATTTTTCTATTTAAAAACCTTAGATATCTCTATTTAGAATTTTTTTACATTCTAAAATCCTTTATAGAATATAGTAGATATAGGGTTTTTTTACTTTGAAATCCTTTTATATATGTAAATGAATATTGTTTTTCAATATATAGAAAAAGGAGAGATTTTTCTCTCCTTCAACACCTCACACCCATATTTACAAGTTTTTCATATTTTTTTAACACCACACCACCCACCACCCCCCCAATTTTCAGGCACTCTTGGGCTGTGACACACACCCCCCTTTTTGGGGGGAACACCCCATGACCCCCCATCCCCCACTCACCTGCTCCTCTGCTGCATTATTGCCCTCCCATGACACAGGGGTGCCCCAAATGATGTCATCACACACCCCCCTCTTTNTCAAGTTTCACCTTTCCCTTGAAAGGTACAGATTCTGGGGCTCAAATTTTAAAAGTTGAGTTCTAAAAATTGCAGACAAGATGCTCAGTGAAGACCTAAAGTACCAATAGCACCTGACAGATCCTTTTTATTCACCCCCAAAAAAGGCACAAAACAAGGGAAATGGCCCCGACCGGCAACTCACTACTTTAACAATGCCATTTACATGTGTACATGCCCCGCACACCCACCCCAAAAAAGGAGAGCTCCACTAGAAAAATAACAGGGGCAGGTGTGAGCCCCCCAAAACGGTTGCAGCCTCCCCCAGCCGCTGTCCTGCAGGCTGGCAGCTGCCCCACGGCACAGGGTGAGCGTGCCACAGGACGGTGCCACATCTCTTGCTCAGGCTCTGCTCTGCCATGTTCCCCCTCCGCTCCCACACCGGTACGGGCTCCCCAGGGCAACCAACGTCCCCGGACCCTGTTGGCCCCGCACTCTCCCCCCGAGACAGCCCTCGCCGCCGCACCTGCGGGGCGCCCGCTGGACACACGGCCGGCAGCCTCCAGACACAGGTCTGGCCCCTTACCATCAGCGTGCTTAACGGCCAGCAGGCAAACCTGCCCTGGGGGTATCTATTGAGCATCACGAGACGCTTACAACAAGACAGCTGAAAAAAATTCCAAATTATATTTCAGCATATTCAAAAATAGCACAGAAAAAGTCAAAACCGCAGCCCGCCCTCATCGATCCTCGTCTCGCACTCCTTTACTTCCACAGCTCGCCCACCCAGCCTCCGACGGTTCGGGTTGCCACGTCGAGCCTTGCGCACCGCCTGTAAGACCCAGACAACATCGGTTGCTTATAACTTCACCAGCAATACAACACCTGGAACAAATAGCTACTGCTTCAGCCCCCCAATCACCACTCACCTTCCCCAAGTCAGCTCTGGTGCCCACATCGCTTTGAACCTTCAAATAAAAAAAAAACCCACAAACATAGTGTAGTCATACAGCCACCAGTCACCTCTTCCCTCTCATACCATGCACCAACCCACCTTCTTACAGGGCTCTGCTCCGCTCTCCTATGTCACCCCTTGGTGCGCAGCTCAACCCTCTGCATCTGCAAAACCAAAAATATCAAATGAGTCACCCGGCTGCAGAGCGATACCTTCCAGAGGTCTTGTTCCCATTTAGAAATACCACCGGGATCCCAACCACAGCCTGCCATTAAAAGACATAGATAAATCAAACATTAAGCCCTACACATAAAAGCCTTAACACCTTTGAGATTTAATGTGCTCAACTAGCACTCTAGCTGCCCCTCCCAGATGGCTCCAGTCATCTCTTCAGCACCTGCAAAACACTATGGAAATTACTGTCCTTGCCTGCTGCCGATGGCTACTTGCTCCAAGATGGGCTGTACAGCCTTTACCAAAACTGTCTAGGCATATTAATATTAACCATACAGTCTTATTGCTCTTATACCCCTGACTCTACCATTGCTATGCCCCCAGGCAGAGTAGCTCCAACCCAGACACACACATGCACAGACTGACACTGCCCAGAAAAGGGCTCTGGGAAAAAAGCCTGCTGTTGAGCAGCAATGCTGATGCTGCCTTAATCAGCACCAGAAAAAGATGACCATCCATAAACTTCTGATACGCGAGACATGCAAGACAGATGCATGCGTTAGACTTATAACACGAGAAAGGGAGTGCTCAGTTAGCATTACACTGATAAGCCAAGGCTTGCGAGACCCTCGGTATTGCTACCAATGTGCCCACCAGGCACAGAGAACAATGGAGACATCAAGACCTAATTAAGGTATGGGACACAAAAAGCAGACTACAAAAACTACACAATAACACAGACACAGGCTGGAGCTGCTCTGCATGGTGGACGCTCATGTTTTGCAGAAAGGACCCCGCACTCTCTCTCTGCCCAAACATGTCTGATCTCAAACTGCCTTCTCCACCACACCCATTTTAAAACCCCTGCCTGCCCCACCTATGCTTCTCCCACCCAACCAACTTCCTGCACAAAGATGCATCAGCCCCTCAACTTGCCTTTCAAAAGGCTGGGGGTCAGAATTCATCCTTTACAAAGGCCACATAGGCTACCTAGGATGTTGCTGCAGTCACCTGGATCTTCTTCATCATTTGCAAACATGGAGTCAACCAGTCAATGCCGACCTCTTCCGCAATGATGCCCTCGTCAGAAGCTCTGTGGTGTTCTGCTTGCTCCCAGTCTAACGCCAGATGTTGTGGCCAGCATCGCCCATAGCACCTAGAAAACTAGAGATACAAAGTGACCATTGCGCCTGGAAGCGGTCACCCGCTCACAAACAATTCTACACCTCAAAAGTAACTGCTGCTATGTGTGGTGGGTTGACCCTGGCTGGACACCAGGTGCCCACCAAAACCACTCTGTCACTCCCCTTCTCAACTGGACAGGGGAGAGAAAAAAAATAACAAAAAGCTCATGGGTCAAGATAAGGACAGGGAGAGATCACTCACCAATTACCATCACGGGCAAAACAGACTCGACTTGGGGAAATCAGTTTATTACCAGTCAAATCAGAGTAGGATAATGAGAAAGATAAACAAATCTTAAAACACCTTCCCCCCCACCCCTCCCTTCTTCCCAGGCTCAACTTCACTCCCAATTTTCTCCACCTCCTCCTCCCGAGGAGCGCAGGGGGACAGGGAATGGGTGTTGCAGTCAGTTCATCACACATCGTCTCTGCCGCTCCTTCATCCTCAGGGGGAGGACTCCTCGCACTCTTCCTCTGCTCCAGCGTGGGGTCCCTCCCATGGGAGACAGTCCTCCATGAACTTCTCCAACGTGGGTCCTTCCTATGGGTTACAGTTCTTCATGAACTGCTCCAGCGTGGGTCCCTTCCACAGGGTGCAGTCCTTCAGGAACAGACTGCTCCAGCATGGGTCCCCCATGGGGTCACAAGTCCTGCCAGCAAACCTGTTCCAGAGTGGGCTCCTCTCTCTGTGTGGGTCCACAGGTCCTGCCAGGAGCCTGCTCCAGCGCAGGCTTCCCACAGGGTCACAGCCTCCTTCGGGCATCCACCTGCTCCGGCGTGGGGTCCTCCATGGGCTGCAGGTGGATAGCTGCTCCACCATTAACCTCCATGGGCTGCAGGGGGACAGCCTGCCTCACCATGGTCTTCACCACAGGCTGCAGGGGAACCTCTGCTCCGGTGCCTGGTGCACCTCCTCCCCCTCCTTCACTGACCTGGGTATCTGCAGAGTCATTCCTCTCGCATATTCTCACTCCTCTCTCCAGCTGCAGTTTGTGCCAGGTTGGTTTTTTTCCCCCCTTCTTAAATACATTATCACAGAAGCACTACCACTGTTGCTGATTGGCTCAGCCTCGGCCAGCAGCAGGTCCATCTTGGAGCCAGCTGGCATTGGCTCTGTCAAACATAGGGGAAGCTTCTAGCAGCTTCTTACAGAAGCCATCCCTGTAGCCCCCCTGCTACCAAAACCTTGCCACGCAAACCCGATACACTATGGTTTGGTGCTCATTGCTCACCTTGCCCGACAAGCTCGGGGCAGATATCTTGCTTTGCATGTAGTTTTGAGAGTCACTTTACACCTTCAAAACAGAGTGTTAACTAGTCACATAGGCACTAACAGTGGTACTTTCCCTCCATTGTCATGTGCCAACTTACCTTCTCATAATGCTCTGCTCACCTCCTCCCTTCAGTGTCCGGTTCCCTACTGTGCAATCTACAGCAACAATAAAACAAAGTCAACTGGATGCTGACAAATACCCTAACAAACAGCGAACCTTCCCCATTCTGACTTCTTCACTCCACTAACCTTGTTGATCCATGCTTTGCACTCCCATCTGCCATGCCGAGTCAGCAACATCAGAGAGTTCACGAAAAAGACAAACAGAAATACCCGTAAGAAGTATACACCCTTCCCTCTTCTTTCCCCTACCCCAACAGCCACACCATGGACTCCTTTCCCCCAGCAGGCTAACACAGCACCACCCACGTCCTGTGCCGTGCCTCCAGGGTCAGCGGCTGCGCCGGGTGCCCGCTCCTATAGTCAATCTGTCTCCAATGACTCAGGAACCATAGCCTTCAATGCCAGACCTGCCTCAGGAAAATGCAAAGAGGCACAGAGATGTTATATGCTGCTTTCCAAAAGGGAGAACCCACCAAGCAAAACAGACTAACAAATCCCTTTGACTGACTTACATACTCAGGCAACACAGAGACCCCAAAAGCACAAAACCCAAATGATCAACCTCACCCCGCCTCACAGCCCACGATGCCATCCACTCGCCTTTGCTGTCACACCTCACTCGACTGTCCTGCTTAGCCTAGACCCATTACTTAAACTGCAAGAGTAAGTCAAACCACCCACTGACACACAAAAGTTACAGTTACTGCCAGATGACTCAAATATAGGCAGAGACCAATAGACCAACCACCAAAAGAGGTACAGGTAGCGAATGACTGTGGGTGGTGTTATGACAGACTCTTCCTTTATGGATAAATAACTCCTAAATGACTCCATGAACTGCAGCATGGTCAAATGAGAGTGCTGACATATACAGGACAGCAGACTGGGCTGCCGGAAGCTGCTTGCATACAGAACGCTACTATTAGATAACACTGCACTATAAAGTCTTAAGTCAAAACTGCATAGTAGTTACAGGAAACCCAGGTGCAGACAGATGCTGACTATGACTTGATGGTCACAAAGTGTAATGGAGACAAGTACCAAGAGTCTAACGGAGACCCCTCAGACCCAAATGCTTGAGTAGAGATGCTTCTTGCCAAAATATAAGCACAATGAGGAAGAGCCAAAGGTGAGGCAGACTGAGCTATTAAAATCTCAGTACAGAAGTATACATTACTTCAGATAGCAGGATGGTTCTGCCACATTGGTCCAACACAAGCACCGGGTTCTAATGCCTGTCCAGTGGTGTCTGTGATCTCTCACAGCCTCCTATGCAATACACAGCTCCCCTGTCCAGGACCAAGTTTTGCACATCCCTGCCCCCATGATAAAGTCAAACAGAACAAAAAAGGACTCTACTTCATCACCCTAGCCTCCAAAAGAAGCTTCCTTCCTCTGCTGATGGTTGACACCAATATGGTGGTGCTGTTCCTTGAATGCGGGCTGGCCCTTGGGTGCCTGTACTGCCAAAGGAAGAGAAAATGATTATGCTCTTATAACATGTTTGTCATTCTCTTGTTCTTCAAGAAATAGGAAGAAAGCTACCAACCCAATCGCTACGTAACAGAAGTTTGTGCAGGAGATGGCTGAGCCCATCCCCGTAAATGGAAAACTCTGCTATGACCCTGATTTGCCTTTCAGCAATAGCACCTGCCATCAGGGTGTCCCAAACCCCTTCATGAGTCACTGGGAAAATCAGATACAATTAGTTCAAAACATCTGGCAAATAAGACACAATCCAAAAACATGTGTACCCCACTTTATCCCAAAACCAGTCAGATAGCTGGCTTCCTCCCACACAAAACTCACATCTTCTACAAATACACAAAACAGAACAACATTACACCAAACAGAACAAAATCCTTACCCTCTGACACACTGTTGAAAGGGATTAGTGCACCCACATAATATATACTCACACTACTGACCCACATAACAGACTTCCTCAGGGTCAGCCTGCAAAGACAGGAAGAAGCCCAACGCTACCTCCCCAGACGCCTTGGCAGTCCACCCACCTCTCTGCCACTCCCATCGTGTGGAAATGCTAGTGAGGATATTTGGGGGGGGGGGGGGCGCGAAGGAGAGCACCACAGGGACCTCGTTATTCAAAAGAAGACCTGATTTTGCCTGCAGGAATAAACAAAAGGAATCCTGCAAAAAAGTTCTAACCTGGACCCAGAAAATATGAAAAACCTAGGAAGCACAAAAAGACAGGACATCGTACCATGCAGCAACCAAGACTGCCCGATGGATGAAGCCATGAGGATGAGAGGTCTACCACAAAAGCAGCTTGAGACCCTCAAGCCCCGTTACCTACAAAGGCCCTTAGGGAATTACAGCAGCAGTCAGCCCATGGAAAAACTAGGATAGCATAACATGGTGACTCAAAGATCCAAAATGGACACCTTAAGACTACAGAAACCAGTGCTAAAAACACAATGGAAGAACAAGGACAAGAGAATATAACTACCATGACTGATACTAGAGCAAACCTCACTGGACACTTAAGAAAAAAGGCAAAACTGGAATAATAGAAAAAGCTTGTGTGCCCAGGACTGCGATAAGAGACAGACCCCTGGCTGAAGATTGTTACTAACACAAATAATACACATCCTCTTCTCCAAGAAATTCTAGGGAAGACAGCGACACAAGCCTGCACTAGAAATAAGTGCCTAGTCAATGCCTCTGAGTAACAAAGGCCATAACATCCAAATCAACTGTGAAGGGACGGACACAAAAATTAAGTCAGGGAATGAAGTAAGTAAAAGGCACAGAGGAGCCGAGACCTCAGAGTTCGGAAGGGTACATTTTAATGAGACTCATCTGACATTCAGCCCTCCATGTTGCTATGTAGAGGCCTAGAAAGTTTATGCCACACCTCTTGTGACTTCATCATACCTCCCATCAGCTGTAGGGAGACTAAAACAGAACAGACCTCATTGACACCCAAATCCACCTGCAAAACCCATCTGAGAAAGGCTGATGAACCCATCTCCCTTTCCCAACCATCCCCCAGTCTCAAAACTTTAGAAACCCCTTCTCTTCTCCTGAACTGTCCAGAAAGGAACTCCACTTCTTCCTGACAGCTCCTGCCCTACATTTGCACCCCTGAAACCCTTATGTCAGCCATTCCTCTTGACTGGTCCTTAAGCCCTTTACCTCAGATACCTCTACTTCTCTAAAGTCAAAACACACCTACCCTAATAGCTTAGACAGCACAAAAGCCACAATCAACCAAAAGAACAGCAGAGCACTGACACCAAAGAAGCCCAGGAGCAGAATAAACTCCCTGACCAAAGGCTGTAGCTCATATACCCTGGGCCCCGCCTACCACCCTTCCCACTATCACCTGGGAACAGGGAGGACCAAACCACCAGAACACATAAAGGTGGCCAGAGGAGCACCAGGTAATTTTCTCATCTACACTTTACAGCATACAAAGCACTAAACAGAGGAAGCAAGCCTTACTGGAAATGATGATACCTGCTCTTTTACTACAACTACATCTATTGCATCAGCAATGTGACCAGGTAGGGAATTGAATTTAATTTTTCTAGGCCATAGATAGAAAAAGATACATGTCATACTAAGCTGCATGGGAAAATAGCTCATTAAGTACAATAACAATATTATTATCAAGAATTATGTGGTTTAGTTTCCTATAAAAACCCAAAACTGCTACGGGGTTGCACTTCATTTCTAGCAAGACCATGCATGCTACCTAACTTCTACCAGAACTACATTCCAGATAGGACTGAATGACAAAGCAGAATTAGATCCCATAACAGTCCTTTCTCAAAAATATCTCTGGTTGCAAAGTAAATTATTTACTGTAAATTGCCAGCGATTCAGAGTCACCTCAATGATCTCTCCATCTGACTCCCTTAACAGAACTAGATAAGGCCCAAAGGACAGAAAACACAAAAAAGCTGTGGAAATACAAGAAATGTATCAGAAGCTGTATGAAGCAGCCTAATAAATACCTAGGTAGCTAGAACAAAAATAAATTGCAAAACACAATAAAAGACACTACGGGAGATGTGTCAATAAAAATAGATGAAGGCTATTGCCTTCTCTGAAAAACTCAGAGGAGATCTGAGCTGATGATAGACCTCTTTGGGGTACCAGATACCAATACTATAAGACAGAAAACAAATGGACTGCTGTGGAGCACAAAGATGGCTTTGGAAAAGGTTCTGACAGAACAAGAGGCATCATCACAGGGATTACAGAGGTCCCAAAGGGGATGGAGAGACCAAAGAAGTCTTGGGGATGCAATGAGCTCAGAAGGGAACTGAAAAAAGTACAGATATCCTCAGGGGACCAGGGACCAAATGGAGGCGCACCGAACAGAGAAGACAGAAAGACCAACTGGGGTGGAAGGACCAAACAGAGGTATCCTAGCTAGCATAGAGGACAACATAAGTGTTCTGGAGATGAAAGATGGCAGCAGGAAAGGGTCTCAGGGAGCAAGAAGAGCGCAAAGTGCACTACAGAGCCAAAGGAGGGCTGTGGGGCACGAGGATGGCCTCAGGAGACATGATGACAGCAGAAGGCGGCGCTGGGACACAATGCAAAACTCAAGAAGGCACCCCAGCAATATACAGATGTCCTCAGGGGACATCTGAATGGAGACATCCTAGATGGCAGTGAATAAGGTAAGAGAGCTCTGGGGCACAGAGAAGGCCTGAGGAAGAGTTCTGTCTGAATGAGAGATACACAAAGAGGACTGCGGAGCTCAAAGGGTTGCCATGGGGCAGGAGGACAGTCTCGGGAGGCATCGTGACAGGAACGAGAGGGCTCCAGGGGGATGGGGGGGAACGTAGACATAGAGACAAAGGATTCCTGACACAATGAGGCACTTGGGAGGGGATATGAACAGAATACAGGCATCCTCAGGGGACCGGGGACCGAACCAAGGCATCTGACATGGCGGAGGGAAGGTGAGAGTGCTCTGGTGCAAAATGAAAGCCTGAGGAAGAGTTGTCTCTGAATAAGAAAGATACAAAGCCTGTTGCAGAACTAAAGGATGGCCATGAAATACAAGGATGCTCGCAGGAAGCATCGTGACAGCAATAGAGGGGTGCTGAGGTGGCCAGAGAGATAGAAGAAGGCTCGAGGGCACAAAGGTACTCAGGAGGAGATTTGAACAGAGTACAGATGTTGTGAGGGAGACACTGACCCATTGGAGGCAAGCGAGATGGAGGAGAGGACACAAAGACTGCTCTGAGGAAGAGGGATGACCTGAGATGTTCTGACAAACCGAGAGGGGTACAAACTATGCTCCAGAGATAACAGCATGCTGAAGAGACCCACTAAAGCCTCAGGATGAACCGAGAGAAGGGGGGGAAAGAAAGGCACAAAGAAAATTTAAAAAGCAACATGGTATGTGACAAACAAGAATTAAAAAACAGGGATCAACAGCTTGATAAAAGTAGACATAGAAAGAAAATTTTAGAAGCAAAAGGGTACAAGGCAGAGGAGAAAAAAATTTTAAAATAGGGACAGAAAACTAGATAAAAGTAAACACAGGAAAAAAAATTGAAAAATGAAGGCATTAAAGGAAGAAAAAATTAAAATATAGGGACAGCAAACTAAATAAATGGACACATAGAAAGAAAATTTAAAAATTGAGAAAGTACCCAACAGATGAGAAAGAATTAAAAAATAGGGACAGGAACTAGATAAAAGCAGACATAGAACAAAATTTTTAAAAGTGACAAGATTAAGGAAATAAAGGAAAAATGAAAAAACAGGAACAGCAAACTAAATAAACAGAGACATAGAAACAGAATTTAAGAAGGGACAGGGTATGGCGCAGCCTGGAATGAAACAAAAACTAAAGACAGTGAACTGGATAAAAGTAGATATAGAAAAAAATTAAAAGCAACGTGATACAGGAAAGACAGGAAATAAAAAAAATAGGGTCAGATATCTGGATAAAAGTAGATAGAAAGAAAATTTTAGATGTGATAATGCAGAGGACAGATAGGAAAAAAGTAAATAATAGAGACAGAAGAATACATAAAAGTGAGCATAGAAATAAAAATTCAAAAGTGAAGATGTTAAGAGAGGAAAAAATTTTAAAATAGCAAAAAAACTTAAGTAGAGATATAGGAAGAAAATTTTAAAAGCCACGGGGTACAGACTAGAATGAATTAAAAAATAGAGACAGCAAACTGGATAAAAATAAATGAGGAAAGAAAATTTAAAAGTGATGGGGTACAGGACAGACAGGAAACAAAAAACAGGGAGAGACATATCAATAAAAGTAGACACAGAACAAAAATTTTAAAAGTGACAGGATGCAGGAAACAGGAAAAAAAATAGAGACAGAAAATGAGATAAAAGTACACCTAGAAACAAAATTTCAAAATGAAAAGAATCATGAAAGTAAAAAAATTAATAATAGGGACAGTTAACTAGATAAAAGTAGACATAGAAAGAAAATTTAAAAAGCAATGTATTTCATGACTGACAGGAAAGAATTAAGAAATAGAAACAGGAACTGGATAAAAGTAGACATAGAAAAAACATCTTAAAAGCGACAGGATTAAGAAAATAAAGGAAAAAATTAAAAAATAGGGACAGCGAACTAGAACAGAGACATACAAAGTAAATTTAAAAATGAACAGGGTACATGACTGACAAGAAAGAATTAAAAAATAGGGATGGGGGCTTGATAAAAGTAGACATAGAAAGAAAATTTTAAAAGCGATAGCACTATGGAAAAACAAGAAAATTAAAAAATAAAGACAGTGAACGGGATAAAAGTAGGCAAAGAAAGGGCATGAAAAAAGATTAAGAAAATAAAGGAAAAAACATTGAAAAATAAGGACAACGAACTAAAACGCAGACATAGAAAGAAAATTTGGAAAGCAAAGGTGTAAAGGACAGACAAAAAAATACAGACAGTGAACTGGATAAAAGGAGACATAGAAAAAATTAAAAGCAACAGGGATTAGGGAAATAAAGGAAAAAATTTTAAAAGAAGGACAGCAAGCTAAATAAACAAACACAGAAAGTAGATTTTAAGTGTGATGGGGATTGAGAGGAACAAATTAAAAAATACAGACAGAAAACTAAATAAAAGTAGACATTAAAAAAATTTTAAAAGCCATGGGATAGGAGAGGAAAAAATTAAAAAATAGGGACAGCAAAGTAAATAAACAAAGACATAGATAATTTAAAAAGTGAGGGCACTAAGGAAATGCAAGAAATAAAAAATAAAGACAGTGAACTGGATAAAAGCAGACTGAGAAAGAAAATTTAAAAGTGACATGTTAGATAGGAAAGAATTAAAAAATAAGGATAGGCCTGTTGATAAAAGTGGTCATGGAAAGCAAATTTTAAAAGCAATGAGGTACAGGACAGACAGGAAAAAATTTAAAATAGGGACACCAAAGCAGATAAAAGTAGACATAAAAACGAAATTTTAAAAAACAAGGGATCGAGAGGAAAAGATTAAAAAACAGGGACAGCGAACTAGAACGGAGATGTAGAAAGAAAACTTATAAAAAGGCAGCACTAAGGAAGGACAAGAAATAGTTCAAAACTAGAGACATCCAATGGGATAAAAGTAGACATAGGACATTTTAAAAATGATAAGAACCCGAGAAATAAAGGAAAAAAAAAATAATAGAGACAACAAACTAAATAAACGGAGACATACAAAATAAATTTTTAAAGCGACAGGGTACATGACAAGCAGGAAACAAATAAAAAATAGGGATAGGGAGCTTGACAGAAGTAAGCATAGAAGGAAAATTTAAAAAGCTATGAGGTACAGGACAGACAGGAAAGAACCAATAATAGAGACAGCAAACTAGATAAAAGTAGACATAGAAGCAACATTCTAAAAGCCAAGGGATAAAGAGAGGAAAGAATCAAACATTATTGGTAGCAAATAAAAACACAGGCATAGAAAGAAAATTTTAAATGTGAGAGCACTAAGAAAAGACAAGAACTAATAAAGAAATTAAAACAGTGAACAGGATAAAGGTAGAAAGAAAGAAAGATTAAGGAAATAAGGACAAAAGTTAAAAAATAACAATGGCAAACTAAACCAGAAAATTAGAAAATCTAAAAAGCGACAGCAGTAAAGACAAGAAATAATTTTTAAATGACAGGGAATGGAAAAAAAGCAGGCGTAGAAAGAATATTTTTAAAGTGATAGGCAACAGGGAAATAAAGAGAAAAGTTAAAAAATAGGGACAGCAAACTAAAACAGGTGTAGAAAGAAAATTTTAAAAGCGAGGGCACTAAGGAAAGACAAGAAATAATTAAAATATAAAGACAGCGAATGGAATAAAAGTAGAAAGAAAATTTTAAAAGCGAGGGCACTAAGGAAAGACAAGAAATAATTAAAATATAAAGACAGCGAATGGAATAAAAGTAGAAAGAAAATTTTAGAGGCAAATAGGATTAAGGAAATAAGGAAAAAATAAAAAAATAGCAATGGTGAACTAAAATGGAGACATAGGAAGAAAATTTTTAAAAGCAATGGCACTAAGGAAAAACACGAAAGAATAATTAAAAAATAATGACAGCAAACAAGATAATAGGAGAAAATTTTAAAAGCCAAAGGATTGAGAATAGCAACAGCAAAATAAAATGCAGACATAGACAGAAAATTTAAAATATGACAGCACTAAGGAAAGACAAGAAATAATTAAAAAATAAAGACAGTGAACAGGATAAAAGTAGGCAAAGAAAGAACATTTTAAAAGCAAGGGGGCTTATGGAAATAAAGAGAAAAATAAAAAAATAGGGACAGCAAACTAAAACAGAGATGTAGAAAGAAAATTTTAAAAGTAAGGGCGCTAAGGAAAGACAAGAAATAATTAAAAAATAAAGACAGTGAACAGGATAAAAGTAGGCAAAGAAAGAACATTTTAAAAGCAAGGGGGCTTATGGAAATAAAGAGAAAAATAAAAAAATAGGGACAGCAAACTAAAACAGAGATGTAGAAAGAAAATTTTAAAAGTAAGGGCGCTAAGGAAAGACAAGACATCATTAAAAAAAGACAGTGAAGGAAATTAAAGTATCCATAGAAGGAATACTTTGTGACAAGCATTAGGGAAATAAAGGGGAAAAAATTACAAAATAGGAACAGCAAACCAAAACAGAGACATAGAAAGAAAATTTTAAAAGCGAGGACACTAAGGAAAGACAAGAAATAATTAAAACAAAAGGCAGCAAAATAAAGATAGTGAGTGGGATAAAATGAGGGAGAAGAAAAAATTAAAAATAAAGACAGCAAAGGGAAAAAAGCAGGCATAGAAAGAACATTTTAAAAGCGATAGCCATCACAGAAATAAAGGAAAAGAACTAAAAAATAGGGACAGTGACCTAAAACAGATGTAGAAAGAAAATTTAAAAAGCGAGGGCACTAAGGAATGACAAAAAACAATTAAAATAAAAGGCAGCGAAATAAAGACAGCAAACAGGATAAAAGTAGACAGAAAATTTTAAATGCAATGGGATTAAGGGAATAAAGAAAAAATTCAAAAATAGCATCAGCGAACTAAAATGGAGACATAGAAAGAAAATCTAAAAAGCAATCTCAAAGAAGCAAAAGAATAAATAATTAAAAAGAGACAGTGAAAGGGAAAAAGTAGGCATAGAAAGAACCATTAAAAAGCGAGGGGATTAGGGAAATAAGGGAAAAAAGAAATAGGGACAGTGAACTAAAACAGACATAGAAACGAAACTTAAAAAGTGAGGGCACTAAGAAAAGGCAAGAAGTAATTAAAAGGAAAGACAGTGAAATAAAGACAGTGAATGGGATAAAAGTAGACAGAAAATTTTAAGAGCAATGGTAATTAAGGAAATTAGGAAAAAATTACGAAGTAGCAGTGGCAAACTGAAACAGAGATGTAGAAAGAAAATTTAAAAAGCAACGGCACTAAGGAAAGACAAGAAATAATTTTTTTAAAACTGCAAAAGGAATAAAAATAGACCTAGAAAGAACATTAAAAAAGCAAGGGGGATTATGGAAATAAAGGGAAAAATGAAAAAATAGGGACAAACTAAGAGAGATAGAGAAAGAAAATTTTAAAAGCAAGGGTGCTATGGAAAGACAAGAAATAAAGGAAAAGAAAGCAAAATGAAGACAGGGAATGAGATAAAAGTAGAACATTTAAAAAGCAAGGGGCATTAGGGAAATAAATGGAAAAAATAAAAAATAGGGACATCAAACTATAACAAGGGAAAGAAAATTTTAAAAGCGAGGGCACTAAGGAAAGACAAGAAATAATTAAAACATAAATGCAGCGAAATAAAGACAGAGAATGGGATAAAAGTAGACAGAAAATTTTAAGAGCAACGGTGATTAAGGAAGTTAGGAAAAAATTTAAAAGTAGCCATAGCAAACTGAAACAGATGTAGAAAGAAAATTTAAAGAGCAACAGCGCTAAGGGAAGATAGGAAATAATTTTAAGAAACAGCAAAGGCAATACAAGTAGGCATACAAATAATATTTAAAGAGAGATAGGTATTAGGGAAATAAAGGAAAAAATTATGAAATAGGGACAGCAAGCTAAAACAGAGACATAGGAAAAAATTTTAAAAGCGGCTGCACTAAGGAAAAACAAGAAATAATTAAACAATAAAACCAGCAAACGGAATAAAAGCAGAAAGAAAATCTGAAAAGCAACGGGGATTAAGGAAATAAGAAAAAATTAAAAAGTAGCAATGGCAAACTACAACGGAGATGTAGAAAGAAAATTTTGAAAGTGAAGGAATTAAGAACACAGAGGAAGAAAAAAAATAAGGTCAGCGAAGTAAATAAATGAAGACATTAAAACAAAATTTTAAAAGCGATTAACTAGCAGACAGGCAGGAAGAATTAAACACGGACAGGGAACTGGATAAATGGGGACATAGAGAGAAAATTTAGAAAGCAACAGGGTAGTGGCCACATGGGTACGAAGTTCAATATTGGGAGAGGGAGCCAGATAGAGAGCCACAGGGAAAGGACATTGGAAGAGTGACGGGGTGCAGAGCAGAGGGAGTGACTGAAAACAGAGACAGGTCACTGGATAGAGGGAGACCTAGAAATGCAATTTTCACAAGCAGTGAGGAAGAAAGCAGTGTGGGAAGAATGAAATAATAGCAGGTGGTGAGCCAGAAAGGGAGAGGCATAGAAAGGAAATGTAGAAGGCAACAGTGTACAGGGGAGTGCTAGCACAAGAGCAAAAAGCTTTGGGGAGCTGGAAAGGGAGACACAGGCAGGGACAGGCAAGGAGGCAGGCAGAGATCTGGAGAAACATGGCAGGGATGGGCCTGGACGCACGACTCACCGCAGCTCCCGGCGCCAGCAGGAGACCTTCACCGCCCCAACGCTTCTCTCTCTGCCTCTGCCCCTTCCTCCTCCACAGTGCCGGCTGCCCAGCCCTCACCCACCCAGGAGTAGGTGGCCGGTGCCTTGATGCTTCTCTTCTTCCTGGATGCATGGCAGCTCACATGTGTGGCCAATGGAGGCACTGAGCTCCTGGCACCGTGTGCTGGTGGTGTGCTCTGTTGGTGATGGCTGGGAGGGCCCTTCCTCACTGCAGGGACTGGCTGTTCCTTGCTGGAGGCAGCTGCCTGTGGAAGCCCCTTTGTTTCACTCCTCAGCCAGCTCCCACAGGCAGGTGTGCCCAGGCAGCCCCCTCCCCAGCTAGAGCCCCTTGGCACAACAGGTCCAGCCCCATCCTCAACCTCACCAGCTGCACCTGGGGCTGCCCCAGCCTATGCCCACCTTCAGCCTTTTTAAACCCTTGGCCCAGCCCCATCCTCACCCAAGCCCCACAGCACATCACCCCCTTCCCCGAACCCAACTGCAGTCCCTTGCCCCATGGCTAGAAACACATCCAGGAGCACAAAGGATGCAGCGAAGGTTTGTTCCTTCACACGTGTCAGAAGTCACATCAGTCAGTTGGCTACAAGGCTCAGTGCCCAAAGGCAGCGGGACAGAGGGAAGAAGAAAGCAGGAGGAAGGACAGAGGGAAGTGGAGAACAGGTGTGGGACGGGGAGCCAGAAAACAGGGTACTGGGAACAGAGTGAGGGGCACATGCGAGCTGCGTTGGGGGGGGGCGTGCCATCCGCAAAAGAGGGTCGCGTGAACTGTGAGGGGGAGTCATGTGATCTGCGAGGGAGGACTGCGCGAACAGCAAGAGAGGGTCCCACAGTCCGCGTTGGGCGTTCGCATGAGCCATGTTGGAGGGGGTTGTGCCATCTGCGAAGGGGGGATCGCGCGATCCATGAAGGAGGATCTCATGATCTGTGAGGAGGGGTTGCGCGAACTGTGAGGAGGGGTCTCGTGATCCATGAGGGAAGTCATGCAAACTGCGAGAGTGGGTCACATGATGCACAAGGAGGGGTCTTGCGGTCCGTGAGGGAGGAGGGTCCTGTGGTCCGCATTGGGGTGTTGCGCCATGCCGGTTGGAGGTTCGCGCGATCCACGAGAGAAGGTTGTGGGAACAGCAAAAGAGGGTCATGCCATCCACAAGGGGGAGTCATGAAATCCATGAGGGGGAGTCCACAAGGCGGGGGACTGCACCATTTGCGAGGGGCTGTCGCTCAAACTGCAAGGAGGGGGCTTGCGGTCCATGAGAGGCAGGGGTCGCGCGTGCCACGAGGGGGAGTCACGGGAACCTTGGGGGGGTGGGGGTGGTACGTGATCCACCAGGGAGGGTCTCACGATTTGCGAGGAGGGGTTGCGTGAACTGTGAGGAAGGGTCTCATGATCTGCAAGGTGGAGTCACGCGATCCGTGAGGAGGGATCCTGCAGTCCATGAGGAAGGGTCATGCGAACTGTGTTGGGGGGTCATGCCATCTGTAAAAGAGGGTCATACCCATCTGCAAGGGGGAGACATGTGATCTGCGAGGGAGGGTCGTGGGAACCGTGCGAACTGCCAGGAAGGTTCATGCGATCCGTGAAGGGGGTGGGGTAATTCACAAGGGAGGATCATGCAATCCACGAGGGAGGATCTCACGATCTGCGAGGGAGAGTCACGTGAATCACGAGAGGGTCGCGCGATCCACAAGGAGGGGCTGCACGGTCCACGAGTAGGTCATGCGATCTGCGAGGGAGGGTCATGCGAACCACATTGGGAGGTCACGCCATCCACGAAAGAGGGTCGTGCAATCAACGAGGGGGAGTTGCACGATCCCTGAGGGAGAGGTTGAACCGGGTTGAGGGGTCGTGCCACCTGCGAAAGAGGGTCACGCCGTCTGCAAGGGAGGGTCCTGCAGTCCGCAAGGGAAGGTGGCGCGAACCGTGTTGGGAGGCCGAGCCATCCGTAAAAGAAGGTTGCATGTTCCACGAGGGGGAGTTGCGCAATCCACGAGGGAAGTTGCATAAACCACAATGAGGGGGGTCGCGCTACCCGCAGTGGTGGGTCGCAAAAGCCATTAAGGGGGAGGGGACCTGCAAACCACGTGGTGGGGACCTGTGAGGGAAGGTCACGGGAATCATGATCGATGTTCGCACGATCCGCGGGGGGGGTTGCTTGAACCACGAGGGAGGTTGTGTGAAAGACAACAGGGGGGTCGCGCAATATGCGAGGGGGGGAAGTGCCATCGGCAGGTAGGGGCCAGTGGGAAAAATGGTGCCAGAGGCAGGGGCCAGCAGGGGATATGCTGCCAGCAAGCAGGGGCCAGCAGGAGTAATGCCACCAGCAGGCAGGTGCCAGCAGGTGAAATGTTGCCAGCATGAAGGTTCCGGCAGGGGAAATGCTGCCGGCATGCACGGGCAGGCTGCAGAAATGCCACCAGCAGGTAGTGGCCAGCAGAGGAAATGCCACCAGCAGGCAGATGCCATCTGGGGAAGTCCCACCAGCAGGCATGGGCAAGCAGGGCGAATACCACTGGCAGGCAGGCTCTGCTAGGGGAAATGCTGCCAGCAGGTAAGGGCCAGTAGGCCAAATGCCGCCAAGATGCAGGTGCTGGCAGGGGAAAGGCTGCTGGCAGGCAGGGGCTAGTGGGAAAAATGGCACCAGCAGACCAGGGCCAGCAGGGGACATGCCACCAGCACACAGGGACTGGCAGGTGAAATGCCTCCAAGCAAGCAGGCACTGTCAGGGAAAATGCGGCCAGCAGGCAAGGACTGGCAGGGGAAATGCCATCAGTAGTCAGGGGCTAGAAGGCTAAATGCCGCTGAGAGTCAGGCGGTGGCAGGGGAAATGCCACCGGCAGGCAGGGGCTGGCAAGGCAAATATCACCGAGAGGCAGGCGCTGGTAGGGGAAATGGAGCCAGCAGGCAGGGGCCAGTGGGAAAAACGGCACCAGCAGGGGATATGCTGCCAGCAGGGGAAGTGCCACCAGCAGGCAATGACAGGCAGGGGAAATGCTGCCATCAGCTGGGGCTGGTAGGGGAAATGCCACCAGCAGGCAGGCGCCAAGATGGGAAATGCTGCCGGCAGGCAGAGGCCTGCAGGGGAAATGCTGCTGGCAGGCAGGTACCAGCAGGGGAAATGCCTCTGGCAGGAAGAGCCCGGCAGGGGAAATGCCTCCGGGAGGCAAATGCTGGGAGAGGAAAGGGACCTGGTGGGCAGGTGCCTACAGAGGAAATGCTCCAGGCAGGCAGGCACTGGCAGGGGAAATGTTGCCAGCACGCAGCTTCCGGCGGGGGAAATGTTGCCAGCACACAAGTTCCGGCAGGGGAAATGTTGCCAGCATGCAGATTCTGTCAGGGGAAATGCTGTCAGCAGGCAGGGGGAAGGCTGGGGAAATGCTGCCGGCAAGCAGGCACCAGCAGGGGAAATGCTGCGGCAGGCAGGCACCATCTGGGGAAGTGCCACCAGCAGGCAGGGAAAATTCTGCTGGCAGGCAGGCTCTGGTAGTGGAAATGCCACTGGCAGGCAGGGCCCCGTGGGAAAAATTGTGCCACAGGCAGGCGCCGGCAGGGGATATGCCACCGACAGGCAGGGACCAGCAGGGAAAATGCGTCTGGCAGGCAAGGACAGGCAGGGGAAATGCTGCCATAAACTGGGGCTGGTAGGGGTAATGCCACCAGCAGGCAGGCGCCAGTAGGGGAAATGCCGTTGGCAAGCAGGGGCAGTCAGGGGAATTGCCACCGGCAGGCAGGGGCCGGCAGAGAAAATGCCTCCAGCAGGCAGGTACCAGGAGGGCAAATGCCACTGTCAGGCAGGGGCAAGCACGGGAAATGCTGCCGGCAGGCATGTGCTGGGAAGGGAAATGCTGGCAGCAGGCAGGGGCCGGTGGTACAAATGCTGACGGCAGATAGTGACCGGCTGTGGAAATGGCGCCGGCAGGCATAGAGAGGCAGGGGAAATTCCAACTGCAGACAGGGTCCACCAGCAGACATGCCGTGGACAGGCAGGGGAAATTACGCCAGCAGGCAGGGTCCAGCAGAGGAAACGCTGCCAAAAGTCAGGGGCCAGCAAAGGAAATGCCACTGGCAGGCAGGCACAGGCAGGGGAAATGCTGCCAGCAGACAGGGGACGGCAGGGAAAATGCCGCCAGCAGGCAGGCTCTGATAGTGGAAATGCCCCCAGCAGGCAGGCTCTGGTAGGGGAAATGCCGCCAGCAGGTAGGACCCGGTAGGCCAAATGCTGCCAAGATGCAGGTGCTGGCAGGGGAAATGCCAGCAGCAGGCAGGGGCCAGCGGTACAAATGCCAACAGCAGGCAGGCACCATCAGGGGAAATGTTGCCAGCATGCAGGTTCTGGCAGGGGAAATGCTGCTGGCAGGCAGGGGCACGCTGGGGAAATGCTGCCAGTAGGCAGGCTGTATTAGGGGAAATGTGGCTGGCAGGTAGCGGCTGGTAGGCCAAATGCTGCCAAGAGGCAGGCGCTTGTAGGGGAAATGCCACCAGCAGGCAGGGGCCAATGGGAAAAATGGCACCAGCTGGCTGGGGCCAGCAGGCGAAATGCTGCCGGCAAGGAGGTGCCAACAGGGGAAATGCTGCCGGCAGGGAAAATGCCGCCAGCAGGCAAGGACTGGAAGGGGAAATGCCATCGGTAGTCAGGGGCTGGAAGGCTAAATGCCGCCGAGAGTCAGGCAGTGACAGGGGAAATGCCGCTGGCAGGCGGGCGCCATCTGGGGAAGTGCTGCCAGCAGGAAGGGGGAGGCAGGGGAAATGCCGCTGGCAGGCAGGCTCTGTTAGGGGAAATGCCGCTGGCAGGCATGGGCAGGCAGCAGAAATTCCAAGGGCAGACAGGGTCTGGCAGGAGACATGCTGCAGACAGGCAGGGGTATTTACACTGGCAGAGGAAATGTCGCCAGAAGTCAGGGGCCAGCAAGGGAAATGCCGCTGAAAGTCAGGCACCGGCAGAGGAAATGCCACCAGCACACAGGTGGTGGCAGGGGAAATGCTGCCTGCAGGCAGGGGCTGGGAGGGGTAATGCCACCAGGAGAAAGGCCCCAGCAGGGGAAATGTTGCCAGCAGGAAGGTTCCAGCAGGATAAATGCTGCCGGCAGGCAGGAGCCAACATGGGAAATGCTGCCAGCAGAGGAAATGCTTCCAGCAGGCAGGCGCCAGCAGGGGAAATGCCGCCGTCCGACTGGGGCAACTATGGGAAATGCCACCAGCAGGCAGGCGCCATCTGGGGAAGTGCTGCCAGCAGGCACGGGCAGGCAGGGGAAAGGCCACCAGCAGGCAGGTGCCAGTAGGGGAAATGCTGCCGGCAGGCAGGCTCTGGTAGGGGAAGTGCCACCGGCAGGGGAAATGCCTCTGGCAGGCAGGCTCTGGTAGGGGAAATGCTGCCGGCAGGCAGGGACTGTCTGAGGACGTGCCGCCGGCTGGCAGGCGCCAACAGGGGAAATGCTGCCAGCAGGCAGGCGCTGGCAGGGGAAATGCCACCTGCAGGCAGGGGAAATGCCACCTGCAGGCAGGGGCTGCTCAGTGTGCCTGGCTTTCCAGACAGCTTATCAGACGAAAAATAGAGGCTAGACTTTTTGTCTGCATGTGCTATTTCCCTATTCATTGTGTCTGGGTGATGTATTCTCTGCCTGTGGTTTTAATAAATATCTTTCATAGCTACTTGCTGCTTCAGTCCCCCTTGGGATAGCTCTTTCCAACTCAGCTGCATCAGTGTGCTGAAGATGCTACGTCCAAGTGTGTGGAACAGAGGAAAAAGGAGAGGGAACTTCATGTAGAGCATCTGAGAAAGCTTTAACTTTAACCATAGCTCTGTGAAGCTGCTGTATATTACACAAGCCTCACTTGCAGTTCAAGTTGCACAAAGCTCTCTCACTTAATCATATTAACCCTTCTTCCCTTTCCTTTTTGTATTTATACGTTCGCAGAGCATTCAAATGTGTTTGCAAGGAGAATCCCAAGGTACTGCTAGGACGCAAACTTGTGTTGGTTTTTAATAAGCCTTTGCATTTAGGATGTTGCTGTGTCCTGGAAATTGCAACGGGGCGGAGGGGGGGGGACGGGACCAAACCAAAGATCACAATTCTGTGTTTGGAAACTGAGTTTTGTCCTGTGTAGTAAGCATTCGTCTTAACCCTGCCAGAGCAGAACAAACTCCCTTTTCTAGCAGAACCCGGAGTTGTTGTTAATTAATATCTTGCTGAAAACTAAGTCTTTGCCATCTGTTCCACCCCCTCACTACGAATGCCACTCTCATTATATTGATTATGTAATTAAAAATGAAAATATATTTTGGTAGAGTGCTGCATAGGCACCTGTGCTGATTCTTCTCCTGTTCCTATTTACCATTCCCTGCCCCCCATCCCATAAGAAAAGGCGACAACTGTTTGACTGCTCTGTAGCTTTATCCTGGAGGTGTGGTGCTGGCTGCCAAGCTGATGCTGGCTGCCAAGCTGGTGCATGTCATGGGAGCAACCACTTCAATGCTGCCACGTTTGAGCTGCAAGTCCTTTGGAAATCCTGATTATTAGGTTCCTGAGAAATCCGTGGCAGGAAGCTGCCCCTTAAACTGAAGCTGCTTTAATTTCTTGTGAGGGGTTAACTTGAATCCAGAAGAAGAAGGAAAGTTAAAAGAAAGAGGCCTGGTTACTTCATAAGTGATAGCATGACCTCTGAGATCAGCCAGGCTGCTCCTGTTAGAAATATGGCCTCTGTCTATCTAAGGGTGGAGGAAGAGAGAAAGAGGAGGGGTAGCTTTCCTGTAAGTGGGTTAGAGCAATTACTGAGGTCTCTTACAGCAAATGAAGTTGTCAGTGTGAGTCACATTCCCTTTTTTTCTCACTGCCAAGTTTTAGGCAGTAACCAGACAGAGGGAGAAAAAAAAAAAGGAAAAGCAACAATGGAGAAAAGTTGAACTGAAACAACCCTTCATTCGGGGTATTGTTTGACATTTTAGTTCCAGTTGTACGTAGAGATAAAGGGTCTATAAATATCCTGTCTGCTGAAATTCCTTATCACAACATCGCCTGTCAGCTGAGCAAATAGGTTAGGTTGTCCAAATAATACATAATTGCAAATGTAAATACAAAATCACTGATTATATCCCTGCACCACATGGAATGAAGGCCTGATCCCTGGAAAGGACATTAACCTTTTCTGTTTTACTGAGAGATGCCCCAATCTCAGGAAAGCAAATGGCACATACAGCTGTTACTGCTGAATCAGTGTGAGCTCCAAGACAGGACTGAAATAAGCAAGGAGATATTTACCTGACTGACTAGACTAGATGAAAGCATCTTCTGACACTTTTTGAAAGTATCTTAGCATTTAGTTCTGTTTAACAAATGGCTGGAAGCTTTTCTGCTCTGTTTTAGAGCTTTTAATGAAGCATTGTGATTCCCATTGTGGTCAACTGTTTGACACTTTTATTATTACTGGTATGCATAGCGTTTTTTAATGTTTGACAGCTGGAGAAAGAAGTATTTTGTGCATTCAAACTTTTAGCACAAAGCTGCTGTTTTCCATTCTGCCTTTTGTCTTTTATTCTTGCTGATGCAAATCAACGAAAGACAGAACTGATTAAATTACGTTTGTTTACTTTTTCCTTGATGATAATAAGACACAGGCTGCCTTTTATAAAAGACAGAAATAGAGGATGTGAATGTTTCCACAGTATTTCTAGAAAAGGTTTTTTTTTCTTACAATATAAAGGCATTTATTTGTTTCTTATGTCTTGATTTATCAGATAATGCACACTTCCTAATGTATGTGGAGTAAGAATAGAATAGAGCAATGAGCAACAGTTAGCAATGGATTCCATTTGGAAAGCTTCTATCTTGTTATTTTTATTAATTCAATAGTATAAATGATCAGACCACATCACAAAACAAACATAGCAGGACAGTTCTGTCCTTCACGGTAGGACTGCCTCTGATCATTACTACAGCTGTACAAAAAATTCCCCTCCATTGCAGGCTTTAGGTTTATACATACGCAGTTGTTAACTGGGTCCTGGCTTCAGTACCGTGGTACGATACTGGAAAGCAACAAGCACTGAGAGGCAGGGCTGCAGAAATAGGATACCCATGATTGTTTTGGTGAGTAATGCGCATGTCTTGTGGATTGTGTAATACTTTTTTTTTGAACGCTTGTCCTGAGAAAGGAGGCCTGCATTTGTCTGTCTTGCTTGTGCAGGGTGTTTGCAAGAAAAAAGATCCTGGATCGGGACTGCGTTTCTAGAGGTCAACAGCTGCTTGTGAGATGGCAGGACAAGGTCACCAGGAGCATGGAGAATTACAGCAGAAAGATTTTGGGAGGGGTAAATGGCAGAAACAGGAGAGGGAGAGGACGAGCAGAAAGGAGGTAGTAAAGAAGCCACTATAAAACTGCCCTCATGATTATTTTTTCCTGCATTTTTCCAGAACAGAGAAAAGTGCAGCGAACGATGACAAAGGCAAAAGAAGTGTCTGAAGGCTTTCAGCAGTGTAGTCAAACCTCCCTGTTTCACAGATGAAACTAGACTTAGGGAGTGACATCACACGGCAGCTGAGCCAAATCTAATGGACTGCTGGTATCAAAAAGGTCACTTTGCTCCCAGCCCTGCTGCTTTCTTTGTACAGGTCTGGTGCTTGTCAGGCCCTTTGATGAGCTCATGCAGCTCAATAAACTGTAAGAATATGAATTCAGAAAAAAATATACCAGCCCAGGAAAGGAGGAGAGTTGTACGCCATGAGAATGGAGACTGGAACCGCAATGAGTGGGAGAAGTACAGATGTCAGATTTTTGCTGTAGATTTGGGGTGTGCTGGGGGATGCCTTGCTGCTATTCTACACTTAACCTCCCACTTCACCTCCCAGGTGGTGCTTCCCTCAAAAGGGCACGAGAGGAACACAGCCTGATCTGGGAGGCTGACTGGATAGGTGAAGGAAGGTGATCCACATGGCAGAGAAGGGAATGAACGGGACTGCAGGAGCCCAGGAGGGTGTTGTCATGGGTAAGAGTAGTGGAAGAGGAACCAAGGAGGAAAGAGGACACGTTCAGAGCGACCACAGAAATTTGCTGCAACAAGCACCAGAAAAATGCTTGAATACAGGGCAACGGTCCCATCTTCCTAATTAGCTCTTAAAGGGTTTATTCTCGTGTATCCATGTAGCTGTCCCTGAAGGACGAGTCCTGTTTAGTTTTTTCTCTCCAAATTGAGATTTGGTAAGAGGACAGCTGCTGCATTTTTATTATCTGTGACAAGCAGCAGTAAAAGCTGTTCAGAGTTCATGATGGAAATGTTTCCATATATTGGCATTTATCCAGCTGCACTTCACAAAGGTAAATGGGACATGAGAGTGGTACACTGCCCCCTTTTAATCCATTTTCTATAGATGGGGGTACTTTGCCTCTCTGAGGGAAAGGCCAGCACAGCTACTGTGGTAATAAACACTCATTTTTCACTGCAGTCCCG